>JAIUCT010007982.1:929444-942777 GCA_021307375.1 Tetraneura akinire
TGTTTGATAAAATTGTCAATTTTTGGTATTAAGGTCTGAAAATTTTACTGAAGTATACTTACATATTAATTAACATCATACTAAAATATTGGAAAAATCCCTAATCTAAATTTTTTTTTATAGCTGTTTTAAGTTGATATTTTTAGTTCAAACGAAAATTATAATCTGAATGACTTCGCTCAGAATCGTTTTTTCGAATGCAATGGTTTATCATTGCATTCAAATTCTAAGTAAAATTATACGCTATGATCCGCACACCTGTATCCTGTGCGGCAGGAGTATCAGCTCTTTTTTTTTTTTTTTTTCATAATAATATTTGCCATTTCATCTATGGTTAAATTTAAATTTCTAAAAATAGATTACACAGATCAAAAATCAAATTACATGTTGTTATTAAATTATTCAGTGGGGTTATCAATTATCAATTTATCATTCAATTACTAGACAACTACCATGAAGACTAGAATAATTCTAGAGAAATTCTAGTCTTCATGACAACTACCTACCGTGGTATTTTCTATTATTTAACTATTATGGTAGTTATTAAAAGAGAGGTGAAGCGTTTATTAGAGGAAAGGACGTACATAATAATATTATTATAATTTTATAATAAATATTAAATAGTAATATAAAGCACAATGATTGTGGTAGGAAATTATAAATCATTTAATACATTCTGTTAGATTATTGTTAAATAGTAAATTCTAAATAATAAAAGGTGAACTAAATATTAATAGGTATTAGGTACTTATTAAAATATAACCTGATATTTAGCTATGGCCTAGGACCAGATTTCCCCCTTTATATATGCCACTACCGATAGTAGGTAATAAAAAACGAGCTGTGGTTGTAAGAAGTAAAATGAAGAGCTGATACTGCTGTGGAAAGGATTCAGGTTTATATATAGGTAGGTACTGTTGAATTTTGGTTAAAATTTGAATACAATGATAAATAATTACATTTGGAAATACGATTTTGAGCGAAGTTCATCAGATAATATATGTATTGATTAAAATTTTTTACATTTATCACTCTCTACGTTCAATATAAATGTCCAATAAATTAATAATCTGACACTACTTCGCCCGGAATTGATTTTCGAATGTAATGATTTATCAAGTGTCCGAGTTAAAAATTACCCGAGTTATCGTGAAATATTGAAATCGAATTCGTCAAAATTTCATTTTTCTTGAAAAATTCCGTTTTTCTATCATTTTTTAGTCGTTTTTCCTATTGGATATGGTCAATTTTGTGAAATTCGAAAATGACCTAAATAAAGTACCAACTATGTTCACTTTGCAACCGGAAACATATGCTATTCGCAAAAATCGGAGCATTATTTCGGGTAGAAAAATTTTAAAAGTGTCTTCAGACATAAAACAAACAGAAAGACACACATCATTGTTAAAATATTAAACTAATAGGTACATTTTTCGCTTCGCTAAAATCTCAAAAATATTTACAGTACAGTGGCGATACAATAACATAAAATATTATAATATACATATAACAAATATATACATATATTCATATATTCATATATATATATATACAGTAGCGTAACTTCAAAATTTGGGCCCTGGTACATAAATAATTACAGGTCCCTTCCACTGTACAATAATATTAATGTTAAGATAAAAATATAAAAACCATAAATTAGGCAAACACATTATAAATATTACTGTTTTGCCGCTATAATGACGTTAAAACGATACGATTTTTATTCAACAAAATTTATAATATACATATTAAAAATATATGTATATATACTCGTAAATATAAAAATATAATATAAAGTTAAAAAAAATTTAAAATAAAATTTTGGGCCCGGGTACAACCGTACCCTCTGAATCCCCTTATTTACGCCACTGTATATATAACTTATGTGTATTTTAGGTAATATAGAAAAAATAAACAAATAAAAATAAGTTCAGTTAAACGATTTTATTTTTTGATCATTCTATTTTTCGTAATTTTGGATTATGCAACTAGGTAGATAATTCAATTTTTGACTGTCGTCGTGAGATAATACTACAAGTGGTAGGGTGTCACAGGGCCTAAAATTGTGTGTTCTACGACACTCTTAGTGCAGTACGAATAATCAAATGTGTAGTACGAAATTTTAAATTGTGTAGTTACGAGTACTAGTTGATTATTGTCTTATTTTTTCATTTTTGCATTATAAATAGATAGTATTATTTTAAAACCATATAATACATGAAATTTCAAAATTTAAAGTACCTATTTAAGTTACTCGTTAGATAATCAAAATAAATATTTTTTTCAGAAATTAAAGTGTATTTTTAATAAATCGTTTCGCTCAGAATCTAAAATATATAGGTAATATATAATTCTATTTTAATATAAATTTAATGAGTAGACGTGTAGTACGAAAATTTTTAAATTTTAGGCCCTGGTGTGTCACAAAATGATGATTGATGGTGGAGGAAGTATTTTCATCGTGCCTATTTTTTGGTTTTAGAGAGGATTGTTCGTCCTACAGTGATGGTAAAAATAAGGATATTATGGGTTGTATATTTGTCATACAGAAAAATGGTTTTGAAGACGTTTTGTTTGTCTAACTCGTATCGTATATAATTATGAAATTTAATAATTAAGATACCTACCTAATTGTTTTTTTCGACGTAGTGAAGTAGAATGCTGAATGAGTACATATAAAATTTAATTATCATTTTTCAAAAGTGATAAATGGTGACATCTAATAATTATTATTAATTATTAAATTAATGTTGCAATTTGCAAAATAAAATCAATACTATTATATTAGGTATATTAAGTTTTAAGTAGATAGATACTTGCGTTATGTAATTTTTATAATTAGAGTTTTAAAATTTCATAATATTTACTTATTATTTTCAAACAAAAAATAAATAAAACAAAATTTTTAAATTAAATTAATTAATGTAAAAAATTATACTAGCTTTAATATGAGTATATTATATAATATATTATAGCATTAAAAAATCCACTTAGTCATAATGTTTTATTTAATTATATACAAAAAATAAACTTTTTATTTTATTTTATTCTTTATTCTTTATTCATAAAAATATAATAATAATAAAAAAAATGTTGGGGACATTCCTGCACTTTGAAATTTTCATGTGGCGTCTCCTGTGAACTAAATGATTAGGTACCTAATACAAATATGATGTATTATTAATTAATTTTTAATTAAAATTAATTAAGTTAAGAGTTAAAATTCAATTAACAATTTTTATTTTTTTCGACGGGACATAATTTTCTATACTTTCTTTTTTTTTTTTTTAATACAAAAAATGGTTTACTTTTTTTTTCTCTATTAAACGGAACTCAGTCACTAGCATGTTTTAATTTGTTTAGCAGATAGCAGATTTGATTTATGAAATCTGGAATTCAAATAAAGTATTAACTATTAAGTATATTTTTTAATCAATTTTTGTATAAATACCATGAATGAGAGAATCGGACTACACTATATTTTATTATTTTAATATTTAATACATAAATAGGTAGGTACATAATACCTACATTGAAAAATAAAAATAAATCGTATAATTTGTAATACCTTCAGAATCCAAAATAACTATAATTCCAAAATTTTGCATGATGTGTAGGTAAGATTATATTATTTTAAATATTTAATTAAAATGTTGCCAGATAATGTTCCGAATTATTTTTATGCACCTACCTATTGTGACATGAAAATTTTACTTACACTTGTTATGTAAAATTATATTATAATAATATTTACATACAAATATAATACGATGTCCTTATATGGACAAGTGGACGATTTTTAATTTTGTGCGTGTTGTTGCATCGGGTGGAGTCGCGAAGGTGTCTGACCTGACTGTCGGAGGTCGCGGATCACAAAACGCAGTAGGTATTAAACTATGGATTATATAATATTATTATTGTTGTAAGTTTGTGACTGTGCGAGTGTGTTGTTTATGTCATTGGCGAATCGTCGTCGCCGGGAGGCTATAACGTCAAGGTTACCGTATACCACAAACTAGGATAGTTTATGTCGTATACCGCGCGTTGACCATCGATGACGATCCCTCTCAGCGAGTGGGCAAAACGAGATAACGTCGTACCGTCCGTGGTCCGTCAAATTGTTGTTTTTACCAACTAATAATGAGCGACGTCGTTAAATGATTGGAAATTATAATATGTACAATACAATATTATAATAATAATTTCATATTTACTATTTAGTAGTGTCGTTGTCGTATGTAATATTATGACGTAATATGTATATAAATATTATACTCTTGTATAATATTATTATTTACGCATTTTGGTATTGTACTGCGCTCAAAACTTTAAACATCAATAATATTATCATTCGTAACGATATCAGTTCGTTATCAACAAGACACTATGACTCAAACGCAATGGCCCATTGAATGATTGTTCCGTCAATCCTTCAGTTTTGGATTTCGGGACTTTGGGTCGTTTATATTCGACCACCGTAAGTGTCGTTTTATGTCGCCACTCGACAGGGTATGTGAATTGTTATCGAGCATACGTTTATTGCAGTTTTTAGATAGCGCGCCTCGTATTATGTACGATATTGATCGATTGCGACGACCGAGTTCGACTGAGATTTTCCATCTCTGCGAGAGTTCAATTATGTGATACGACGTGCGTTGGAACCACAGTCGTGGATTATATACTCGTATACGTGCCGTATATCCATAATCGTACATTGAGATATGTGTGAAGATAGTAAGCGATTGCAAAAACCCAGCACCAATGGATTGGATTGTCGTCAAGCTCATAGTGGACAATCTGCGTACAATGTTGACATACCGTTGGAGGAGAGCTTGGAAATTATCAATCAACAGTGTCAAGAAATATGCGACCTAAGAGCACAGCTGAACCTGGTAAAGAACGAACGAGACATGTTGCTCAGCGAAGTCGGTCGTCTCAAATTTGACATGGAACTTTATGATCAACAAATGATGGCCAACGATAACACCAGGTAAATCGTAAATGAATTTATTATTCAAGTTAGATTAAGTTGTGCATTAAATTTTATTATTTATTATTAGAGACCGTATTTATGTGTTTGAAATCCTCAAAATTAAATATTTTTATGCTCCATAATTTCATCAAAATAATCTTTTATATGCATAAAATAGGTATATTGTTTTTTAGAAATATATGATGTTTTATTAAAAATGTAATAAAATATATACGTATAGATAGAAATTGAGAGAAGTCTTAATTTTTTAGCATTTTTTATTAACCATTACAATTTTTTATGCAATTTTCTAATAAAACCTCAATATAATCACAAAACTTATTATTTTATACAAAATATTCTTTAACCTTGAAATGTGCTTTCATATGAGTTAAACATTTTTGTATATCAATTCATAGATTAATGAATCGTAAAGAAGTTAACCCAATTAGATTTGCATACATTCAGTAAAAATATGTAAAAATAAAATTCGGTCTATAGTTATTATATACGCTTGTCGTTTCGTTATTTTATTATAGCGCCAAATTATTTTTCTTGTTATTTGATATTTTTGATCTAGGATGAGTGTTTTTTTATTTCATTTTGATGTCATTTAAGTTTATGATTTTTATTCTATTTACATTCGATGGTTATAAATGAAATTTATTAATTATATTAATGATGCTGAAATAATAATGTCGTATATATTTACTAAGATAATTATTATCAGATTAGACATACCTAATTGGGAAATTAGATAATTTGTGTTATCATTTAAAATTATGACTAATATGTTTTTAATATTTATAAAATTAGGTGATTGTTTTTTTTTTATTGTAGTAGATATATAATCCTTATATACTTCATACACATTTTTTAGTTATTACAGTCTATGGAATATTTATGATAATTTATCATTGATATTAATTGTATATTTGTATAAATAATATTTTTTATGACTTATTTTGTACAAATGTACAAATTTATTACTTGTTTCAGAGAAATAAAATATGATAAACATATTAGTAGACATTTTTTAAATCAATTTGAACAATATAATCGTTGGAGTTCTAAAAATAATATAATTCAAGTAGAACAATTGCATACTTCTGCATCGTATGTATTTATATTTGAAAATAGGATATTTTTTATAATAATAGTTATTTTATGTGCTTTTATGTGCTTATAGATATGAATTATCGCAAGACTTAATTGAAAAACAGGTTGAATTGTTAGAAAGAAAATATGGAGGAAGTCAAGCAAGAAAAGCAGCAAATGTTATTCAACGAGCGTTTCGACACTATATGTTGGTAAAAAAATTTGCTCATATCACAGCTATGGCAAAAGCTGAAAAAAGACTTAGTAAACGGTTGGAAGATACCCAAAGTCTACGATCTCATGATAGTCAATTAAGTGTAAGATCTGGGTCGTTAAGAGAAAAACGATTAGGATATTCACCTACAAAATGTAATTCATTACCACGTTCTCGATCTGGTCGATGTGATTTAAATTATTATGGCCTAGAATCAACATATTCACATTTATTTACACATAATAACTATAATTATAATGATATGATAGCGAACCCAGAAGTATCTGAACAATTATTTCTGCAGAAAAATATATCTAGTCAAATGGCACATCATTTATTTCAAAATAGTCATAATTGTAATTCTTGTAATCATTATAGCTCATCATGTTGTATGTATTCTTCAGAAAATTCTACTGGTTACCAATCAAACATTTCTAAAAATAAAGTTCCACCTGAAGTTCCAAAGAGAACATCATCTATATCTTATCGATCATTGAGAGAACAACATAATAATTTTGAAACAGATACATTGAATAAACTGCCAGATAATTTTAGTTTATCTAGTATTCAGTCTTCGAATTCAAGTGAATGTAGTTCTTCAAGTCAAAAACTTATTATGGATCAAACATGCTCATCTGTAGATTGTTCATATACATCCAATTCAATAGGTTCTTGGAATAACAAATCACAGGTTAGTTATTTGCTATATAATTAGTTTCTGGATCATATAAGTACTATACATATATTCTCTATATATTATGTGGACTGTGCTTTTTGAAATGTTTACTGAAGTGTAAAACAAAAGAAAATATTTTATTATGGATTGTATTTTTATTTTTAAATAAATTGTTCAATTTGTATAGTCCAAAAGTATAATAAAAATTTAATTTGTTTTCAGATGTCTGATATAATAAGAAAACGCCATTATCGTATTGGTCTTAATTTCTTTAATAAGAAACCATCCAAGGGAATTATTTTTCTGGTTTGTAGAGGGTTTTTAGAAAATTCGCCTCATTCTGTAGCAAGATTCTTAATATCTCGTAAAGGTTTGAGCAAGCAAAAAATAGGTGAATTTTTGGGTGATTTACAAAATCCGTTTAACGTTGAAACTTTAGAGTAAGTATTATATTTTATTATGTAGTCTAATTAAAGTTAATTTTTAAAATATATCTAATAACTATAATGAAAATAAATTATTATTTTATGTTATTAAGTTTTAGATGTATTATTCATTTGTATTACAGTATTACTCATTTTGTTACATAGGTATTTTGCTCAAGAAATTGACTTATCTGGAATGCAAATTGATATTGCACTCCGTAAGTTTCAAACATATTTTCGTATGCCAGGTGAAGCTCAAAAGATTGAAAGGATTATTGAAGTTTTTAGTCATAGATATTGTTATTGTAACAGAGATATCGTATCCAAATTTAAAAATTTAGATACTGTATTTATATTGGCATTTGCAATAATAATGCTAAATACAGATTTGCACACTCCTAATTTGAAACCAGAAAGTAGAATGAAGATGAATGATTTTATAAAAAACCTTAGAGGTAGTTTTTTTCAAACCTAATTATTTATTTTATTTTATAATGTTTTTATTTTAAGGCATTGACGATTCTTATGATGTGGACAAAGATATGTTAATTGGGATTTATGAACGTATTAAAGCTAATGAATTTAAACCAGCTTCAGATCATGTAACTCAAGTTTTGAAGGTACAATTAACAATTGTTGGGAAAAAACCAGTAAGTTAACATTTATATGTGTATTTTTATTCGTGAATATAATATTTCTTCTGTTCTATGCAATTTTCAGAACTTAGTATTACCACATAGGCGTTTAGTATGTTACTGTAGACTCTATGAGGTTTTTGATACTTATAAAAAGGAACGGCCTGGTGTTCATCAAAGAGAAGTGTTTTTATTTAATGATATTTTAGTAATAACCAAAATATTATCTAAAAAGAAAAATTCAGTCACTTATACATTTCGACAAAGCTATCCATTAACTGGGTTAACTGTTTCACTATTTCAAATGCCAAGTAAAAAAAATTATTATGGAGTGTGTTACTTTATAATTAAATTAATGTTATTTTAGATTATCACTTTGGTATCAAGCTTATACAACGTTTAGATAATCGTCTATTGATAACATTTAATGCAAGAAATGATCATGATCGTTGCAAATTTGTCGAAGACATCCGTGAATCAATTTCTGAAATTGACGAAATGGAAAATTTACGTATTGAAAATGAGCTTGATCGTTATCGACATAGTAATAAATGGTAGGTTTCTATTTACTTAGCTTCACATACAAATGCAATTTATCTGTGTATGTTCATTTAAACTCATTAGTAAACTTTGTTTTGTTAGTAATTTTGAAAATCGTGATAGTGGTGTAGCTGACCTTGGAATATTACCATCTATTCCATTATATAATGTCAAACAAGATCATCAATCTACATCAGGAAGATCGTCATTGACTATTACAAATTAAGATTACTCTTTGGAAATGAATAGTAATCATTTTTATAAAGCACTTTGATATTTTGTTTGTTTTTTTATAAACTAATTTTAAGATAACATATAGTGATGTAATGAAAATTAATTTTTTGAGGTTGAACCAAAATCAAAATATTTATTTTAAAATGTTAATGAATCCAGAAGTTAATTTACAATGTGGCATTAAATCTCTTAGCAGAACTTAATTTTTTTTAATATTGCAGATAGAATTTTCCACGTATGTTTGAAAATTTATAAATGAAAAATAAATTTTTAAATATATATTTATACATTATAATCTTACCTTTATAACTTTGACTATAAAAATTATATATATATATATGTATTGCCGTATTGGTTTAATTATAAACCAATTTATTAAATATTTGATTAGGTTCAAATACTAGGAGTTCAGTTTGATTTTGAAACCAAACACAACAAGGTTCAGTTAAGTTTGATAATGAAACAGTTTGTAATATTACTAATAACATACTTATAATAATATGTTTTTATTTTTGTGAAAAATGAATGTGTGTCGATAAAGATATCCTATGATAAATATAAGTAAAAATTATAATATACAAACATTTGTATATACTCGTACAATTAGTTAATAAACAGAGTTTTACATTTACTTATCGACTATCGATAAGTATTAAGTTTAATATACTTATGTATGTAGTAAACATACAGATACATATTTCATTTTTAGATAATCAGTTTGATTAATAATGTATTCTGTATATTATATTTTTTTCAAAATTAAATACTTATTTTGCACCATATTTTTTTAAATTAAATTATTTTCAAAATGTATAGCATTCTTGATTTCAAAATGTAATCTTTTAATACATTTTTCTAATAAAATTGACTTTAATTTAATAAATCATAATACTATGTGTTATTTTTACTTTATTATTAGTAGAGTTAGTTGTACTTGATGCTTTCTATGTATTTTAATATAGAAAATAATATTTATTTTTAAATAAGGTTAATTTACCCTTCAACATTTTTTTTTTTTTTTTTTTTTTTTTTTTTTTTTTTACTAGAAAATATTAGAGAGTGTGTTGTGGAGAAACGCACTATATTTTAATCTGTCATAAAATAAATACAATATATTATTAAAAAAAAATTGCTGTCTTAATTATAATTTTTTTCTCATTATTATTAAAAAACTACAAATTTAGACAATACAATTGCAACTGAGACTGGTGTAGAAAGGATACATCTATGAGTAGATGGTATTATATTTTTATTAAAATTTGAATACAATTATAAGTATTGTATCCAAACAAAATTTATTTTCAATTTTAATCAACTATAAAAATATAAATAAAGTTTCAATAAAATTTTCAAACCTTAAAACCCAAAGTTACCAATTTTATTAAATATAGAGAAAAAAGGTAAAATTTAGGGAATTTTAAAAGTTCTATATTTTCATGAAAAATTAACGTCACGGTTTCAAAATTTTATCACCTGAAGTATCTAGTAAGGGGTAATAGTTTCAGAAAGATGTAAACAATTACAATTATCCATCACTCTCTCTAGCGGAACGTAGGACAAGCAATTTCTTCTTAAACTTGCTCTGGAAGTCTGGAAAATATATAGCTCAAGACTTGAGAATTGATGATTTACTACCACTATTGCCTCATATATGTGAAGAGATTACTTCCTCCGGAAGCAAGAATCTTTGCTTTAGAACAAAGCTACTCAAGATATGGTCTGTATATATTCTTTAATATAGGTATATTATTTCTATAAGTTATGTTGAATAACTTTAGTCAGGGACGGCCCGAGTTTTTGCGAGACCCAGGACAAACTTTGACTTAATAATATGTTATAATACGTACGTCTACCTAATGATCGACGTTATAATATTATGTTTAAAATTGTACTTCTACCTTTCATTAATTTCTATGATTATTTTGAATAATAATTTGTAATAATAATTGAATAAATATCTAATATTTTATAAATAGTTAAAAATAATATTTGTGTGTAAACTGTCCTTTACGTTGATAGTATCGTATTTTCGTTTAGGTAATATATCTACTAATATCGTACATAATTTAAAATAAAATAATTTAAGTATGTTATGAAATAAAGATATAATTTCTCCTGTATTCTGTTTCTGTATAATCCATAATATACTGATGATATGGATATTTCGAACATTTTAGATTCTTTTTTTTTAATTATGATGACACTTTTACTACCCGGAATAACGTTCCGATTACCACGAATAGCATATGTTTTCGGTAGAAAAGTGGATGTAGTTGGTACTTTATTTAGGTCATTTTTCGAATTTTTCATAAAAGCGGTAGAAAAACGGCATTTTTCACGAAAACTGAAATTTCGACAAATTCGATTTCAATATTTCACGATAATTCGAGAAATTTTGAAGTTAGAGACTTGAAAATTTTTTTGGGCGTTCTCATACTCATATCTACTATATATATGTGGTAAACGTATTGAACTGTTTGGTTAATTTTTCCACAAAATATAGGACTTTGAATATTTCGTAAAATGCTCGTTTTTTTTTATATACCTATAATGTTTGATAAAATTAGCAATATTTGGTATTAAGGTCTGAAAATTTTACTGAAATATATTTATATATTAATTAACATTAATTCAAAATATTGGAAAAATCCCTAGTCTCAATTTTTTTTATAGCCATTTAAAGTTGATATTTTTAGTTTACACGAAAATATTATGAAAAAAATGACGATAAAACGGCATTCACAAAAACTCTATGGGAGACGTGTGGTGTAGTCGGCGTAACATTCCCAATGGTTTATCATTGCATTCAAATTCTAATTCTAATTAAATACTATGATTTGCACACCTATATCCCTGCGGCAGAAGTATCAGCTCTTTTTTTCACAATATTTCTTTTATGTAGTGTCGCGGCCAGCCCGAGTTTTTACACCTTATATAATAAAGTACCTTTTAATTAGCGCGAGGCATTCAAATTTTCGCGTGGCTTAGGACAAAATGTCCTAGTTGATCTACCCCAGTGGCGGCTATCATACAAAATAATAGTGTATCGAAGCAGAATTTATTCTTTAAACCACCCACCCACCCAATAATTACTTTCAATCATTAATGAAAATATTTATATTATTATTATTACATTATACACATAACACATTTACACCAAATATTTCATTAGCACCTATCTTTCTTCTGTAAAATTTTTAGTCAGTGGCACTACACACCATAATGATAAAATAATCATAATCAGTGCTCGAATTGGAAAAAAATTAGTAGAGGAGCTCAACCTAACAATTAAAAAACTGCGTTCCAAGTGAAAAATTGTTAACACAAATCCGGAGGGGGGGGGCACAACGACAAAGCTGATATTTAAAAAAAAACTTCAATTTACCTACAAAAGTACAAACATATAAATTTCAAATATAGGTAATCCATGTATGTGATTGCGAATTAATGTTCTCCCAAATTTATGTGGCCCTATACATTTTTTATAGGTACCTATTCAGCTATTTTTACAAAACACCCATTTTGATAGTAATATCTATATGTAACATTAGGAAATAAAAATAATACTAATTATAAACATTATTTAATTATTATTAATAAATAACAAAATTCATTATTATTAATAGTGATAATAAATAATAATAATAATAAATATAATATTATAGAATACATATTATTATATTATTATGTGAGAACTGATAATATCATATGATGAAATATAATATATAAATAAAGTATAAACAATTTTGATTAAAAAATATTTTAAATAGTAAAATTGACAACAATTTAAATCTACACTTTAAGAAAAATTATTACGGGTGTATTTTCCACCGTCCCACCGTTCCAGTAAAAAAATTAGTTGGGGTGCGCAAAAAAAAAAAAAAGTAGAGGAGCTCCGTCCCCCTGCGCCCCCCCCCCCCCCAATTCGAGCATTGATCATAATACATGACCACTAGGGTGGCCCTTATTTTTGAACTTTCAAATTTTTGATTTCTCACCCTCCCATTTTATTTTTTATTATAAAAAAATAAGTTAGGTATAATTTGGTTAAGATGAACCAACCCCTCACGTGCCCCAAGAGGTTTGAAAATTTTAAAATAAATAGAAATAATAAAATAAATATATTTAATTTTTTTGGAATAATATTTGATTTTATAGTAATTTATATATAATATTGTCTTTTTATTAAAGTAGGAATATATAGAAGTAACAAAATATTAAGCTCATCGTACAATTTCTTATTATAATTTGTTATAATTTTAATATTAATACAATTTACTAATTACAAATAGTTGGAAACTACATAATATTAATGCTACTAAAAATTTTTACACGAGGTACCTACTTCTTTACAATCATGGAATCGTTGACGATAGTTACATAGGTACTACTTGCAGTAAATACTACTTTTGGTCTTCATTTTTGGCTATAATAAGCTTATTATTAGTCATAATTTATAAAAGCATAACCATAAATTTGATTTTAATGATTAAATAGTGCGTGTTAAAAAATCAGCCACATCACCCCCCCCCCCCCCCC
>JAIUCT010007982.1:942877-957795 GCA_021307375.1 Tetraneura akinire
CCCCCCCCCCCCCCCACCATAACAAAATCATTTGACCGTTACTGACGGCACGCAACCACCGTCCAGTTTATCCTGAAAATTGAAACTTCTTTCACTCTTCAGTTTCAATTTTTCAAACAAATCTCTCGTATTAATTCATCGTCTAATTCGTCTCTTAAAACATCCGTTTTTATCAGTGTTAAATCTGTTCTATTTCTAGCTTAACGCATAAATCTGTGTAATAATATTTTTTATTTACCTCGCTCAGTCGATTACGATGAACGTACGACGTACGAGTATATCGAAAAAAAAGTCTCGTGTTTATATAATTATAATAAAGCAATTACAGTATATTATATTAATTAATAATATTATAATATGTCTACGAACAAAGGTTCGTAAAATAGAGTTCGATTTTTTCTGTCTGCGTGATCGATGATTTTTCAAACACGTTATTCTATGTTTTACATACCTAATAAATGGTAAAAACAGGAGTATAACAGTATAAGGTACAGGTATGGTATGCGGAGGAGAAACATTGAAATGTCTCTAAACAACAAATACTATAAAGACATCAAACAATAATAGTATTATACAGACGAAATCGCGTCACATAAAACGTAATGTAGTTCTTCTTCTTCAGTACGGTGACAGATACTTTCAGGAATCCTTGGCAATAAGACTCGAATATGTACATGACCGCCCTGGACCGTTGGTTATATGTTGTACATGCACGTGCACGTGGTAGTCAAATCGGTATCGCCGTCCTCGACAAAACCTATGGTCACACTCGTGTAGTCGCAATAGTACTCCAACAGAACCACGGTTACGGTCATGGTCACTTTACCACCAATTAAGGATTGAGTATTTCCTATTTCCCGTAAGGATTTTTTTGTTTCTAAAACCTCAGAAATATTAATTATTAATGGTTTTTTTTCCTGTTAATTATACCTTTTTAATTTCTTATAATATTTCATTATATTTTGACTTTGATAAATAAATGGAATTTTCATTTTTTTCTTTAATTAAATTGTTAAAACATTTATAAAAATTTTCTTCTTGCGAACTCATTATATTATTATTTATTATTACATAACATTATTACATATTATATATGTGGTATAATTTTGGAACCGTTTTTTAAATTTTTCTACAAAATATTGGACATTGAATATTTCGTAGAATTCTCGTTTTTACGTATATAATGTTTGATGAAATTGGCAATTTTTGGTATTAGGGTCTGAAAATTTTACTGAAGTATACTTACATAATACTTAACATCATACTAAAATATTAGAAAAATCCCTTATCTCAATTTTTTTTATAGCTGTTTTAAGTTGATATTTTTAGTTCAAACGAAAATTATAATCTGACTGAACTTCGCTCAGAATCGTTTTTACTAATGCAATGGTTTATCATTGCATTCAAATTCTAATTAAAATTAAACGCTATGATTCACACACCTGTATCCTGTGCGGCAGGAGTATCAGCTCTTTTTTATAATATAATTTTATAATATTTTTGATGGGTCGACCTTTAAATTTAATAAAGATGTCGATTAAGAATTTTTTTCATTTCATGAAGAAATTATATTTCTGATGTAGGTATAGTGATGTCAAAATTTATTGGTTTTACAATGATGTGTGTCTTTCTTTTCTTCTTTTCTCTTTTGTTTAATACTGAAGACACTTTTACTACCCGAAATAATGCTCCGGTTTTTAAGAACAGCAAATGTTTCCGGTTGGAAAGTATATGTGGTTAATACTTTATTTAGGTCATTTTTCGAATTTTTCAAAATTGACCCTATGCGATAGAAAAAACGACGAAAACACAGTATTTATCACGAAAACTGAAATTTCAACGAATTTTATTTCAATATTTCATGATAACTCAAGCAATTTTGAAGATAGAGATTTGAAAATATTAGGTGTTCAAATAAGTATTATATATATATGTGATAAAATTTTAGAACAGTTACGTTAATGTTTCGACAAAATATAGAACTTTAAATATACTTCGTAAAATTCTCGTTTTTACATATAATATATATATAATATATTCAGTGTCGGCCTGGTTCAAAAGGGCCCAGGCAGGATTTTATTTGAAAGGGCCCAACCCCCAACCCCCAAACTACAAAATGTATTTATTATAATCAAATAAATTAAATCTTAAAAATGTAATATACCTATATATATATATATATATATGTATATAGGTATAGATTTATATTTGTCATTTTAAATAAAATAATTATAGTTATAGATTAGAAATTATAGAATTTAGGATTATAAATATAATAATGTGAATAAAATAATTAAAATAAATAAAATAAAATGAAATAAATACAATTAATATATTATATTAAAAGTCTTGACAACTCATTGGATGATTTTGCTATGTTATCTATAAGTTTAATTTTATCTACATTTTAATTCATATATATTATTTTTCGACTTGTTTTTTTTAAAAAAACGTTAATTTTTTCTGCTTTTGATCCAAGACTATTTTTTCTAGCTTTTGTTTGTCTTTTAACCGACGTTTTTCAGCACCACTTTTTACTTTGGGCTTCATTTTATTGATTCAATTTAAATACTTAATACAAATAAATTATATGAACAAATCAAAAATGAAACATTAAATAATTGAACACTCGAACATTTAGCAAAAGCGCAAACGACACAATGTACGATAAAATGAATGTTATAAAATGAATAACATATCTAATGTACATATCTATGTAAATATGTAATCTATAAATAAATCTTATATCGGTCTTTTGTTTGAAGACATCAAGACTTCCCATGTTTTATAAGTTATCAATTTGGATAATTATTATATTTATATAATTTCACTTTTACTTATTTACTATTATTATATTATGCAATCTAGAACTATAATAAAAATACCCACATAAAATACACCAAGAAATAAATTGTATTTTTATTATCATTCATAATTAATAATTTATAATTTATAATAGCTTACGTTAATTATCTAAAACCTTTACCCTATGGCCTATACCTATACGTAAAAATAATATCAAACTACAGCACAATAGAACCTGACTAAGATAATAATATAATGAAAAGTACAATTGATTTTTTCTAACTTTAGGCTTAAACTTTAAAACGTCAAGTGTTCCTTTCCTTGTAACTATTATGTATATATTTAAATATTTGGCGGGAGCCCTCAGTCCCTCACACTGGGGGGCTCGTCAAATATACGTAGCTATAGGTATTTTATAAAAAAAAAAAAAGACGGGGGCCCAGGCAGCGATTGCTGCCTAGCTGCCTTGGCCAGGCCGACCCTGAATATATTATATTATAATATAATGTTAGTTCAAATTGGCAATTTTGGGCATTAAAATTTGAAAGTTTTACTGAAGTATACCTAAGTATTACTTAACATGATATAAAAATATTAGAAAAATTCCAAGTCTCTATTTTTTTTTTATAGCTGTTTAAAGTTGATATTTTTAGTTTAACCAAAATCTTTAAATTCATACGAATATTCTTCTTATTATTTCTCATTACTTTTACAATAAAAATTAATAGAAAAGTAAAAAAATTTGGTAATTTTTTTAATATTATATTGAAGCATATTGATATATATCTTAACGTATTTCCGTCAAACGACGACTCATAAAAATTATCACAAAATTATTGTACTTTATAAATTGACTATTTTTAATTTCACTAAACATAAAAAATGGTTAGTTTTTAAAATTTTTTTACAAGAAGTTTAAATTAAAAAAAAATTATATATGTCCAAATAATTAAAAAAAAAAAAAAAAACTCCATTCAAAAGTTGTTTAAACGCCATCTTCGTCCTCTACCGTATTGTATGTAATTTAAAACACGAATATTACTTAAAAATGTCATTTTTACAGACCGTGGCAACGACGGCGTCCGTTCAGCCGAACGTAACGTCGCCGAAGATGAATTATGCACGACCGACGTCTCAGGCATCCAAATTAACGAAGAGGAACGCTTGATCACCGCGTATCCGCCACATGGAGTCGGCCTGTTCCGCGATCCGACGGACGTGTTAGGTAACACCATATAACACATTGTAATATACATATTATATACATATTATATATTATTATCATAATGTATTGTGGTCCCATTGCGTTTTACGAAGACACGCGAGAAATAGAATATTATTTTTATGTACCGCAGGTCCAAAGTTTAAGCCGTCGGAGCTATTAATCTGTGCGAAGTGCAGTTGCACCAGCACGCCAACGAAATATCCGAGATCGAATTCACCGGCCGTGGGAATAAGACTTGTCAAGACGTGTGTGTGCGTCCAATACAGCGCCAACGTGTGGTTCTACGGGCCGCTCGACTCCGTGGTTCTGATGGTGAGTTATTGCGACTACACTGGTGTGACCATAGGTTTGGTCGATGACGGCGATACCGATTTGACTACCACGTGCACGTGCATGTACAACATGAGGTGCAACCAACGGTCAAGGGCGGTCATGTACATATTCGAGTCTAATTGCCAAGGATTCCTGAAAGTATCGGTCACCGAACTGAAGAAGAAGAACTACATTACGTGACGCGATTTCGTCTGTATAATGCTATTATTGTTTGATGTCTTTATAGTATTTGTTGTTTAGAGACATTTCAATGTTTCTCCTCCGCATACCATACCTGTACCTTATACTGTTATACTCCTGTTTATACCATTTATTAGGTATGTAAAACATAGAATAACGTGTTTGAAAAATCATCGATCACGCAGACAGAAAAAATCGAACTCTATTTTACGAACCTTTGTTCGTAGACATATTATAATATTATTAATTAATATAATATACTGTAATTGCTTTATTATAATTATATAAACACGAGACTTTTTTTTCGATATACTCGTACGTCGTACGTTCATCGTAATCGACTGAGCGAGGTAAATAAAAAATATTATTACACAGATTTATGCGTTAAGCTAGAAATAGAACAGATTTAACACAGATAAAAACTGACGTTTTAAGAGACGAATTAGACGATGAATTAATACGAGAGATTTGTTTGAAAAATTGAAACTGAGTGAAAGAAGTTTTAATTTTCAGGATAAACTGGACGGTGGTTGCGTGCCGTCAGTGACGGTCAAATGATTTTGTTATGGGAGGGGGATGTGACTGATTTTTTAACACGCACTATTTAATCATTAAAATCAAATTTATTGTTATGCTTAATATAATTTTTTTACAAAATTAAGGTAAATGAATATTTTATTCTTAACACTACTTATACATATTATATAAGAGTATAAAGAATAAAACACGTAACAGTAATAACAAAATGGAAAATACGATTTTATTCATATTATGACAAATTTAAAATTTAATAATAATCAATTTATTTCTCTGTGAATGTAAAACTATGAGGGTCGTAATAGATTTTTGGATGATCATTTGAGTCGAGGTCCTAAAAAGATTGAGAGTCACTGACATTGACTTGACATATTCTGTGGAAAATTGTCAGTTGATTATATGCTTTATAAAAAAAAAATAAAACAAAATTTAATACATAATAGTATAATAGTACAATACTATAAAAGTACAAAATAATGTACAATACACATAAATGTAATAACTATTATTAGGGCAGAGGACTTGTGGCTCTAAAAAAAGGCTAAATATGCAAGCACTTATGCACTTAAAAACTCTAAAATATGCACTTTTTTATGCTATTAAAATTTTATTATATAGATTAATTATAAAAAATATTTAAAATATGAAACATTACAAATACTAACTAAATTTTGTAATGTATAATTATACATTTTATTTGCTATACTATTAGTCCACGACCAATAACACATGAATAAAAACTTAATCTTAATGAAACTTTCAAAATTTTTTAACTTAATTTTATTGAAATGTATGTATATAAATTGCGTGTTATTAATTCATTCTTCTGACCCTAAAAAAAATTACCAATATGTTGGAATTTTTTTTAAAAAAACCTACGGACGAAGTAAATAATATTTTCACCTTAAAAATTGCATTGAATAACTAAATGTTTTTTCAAATTTTCAAATTTTCATTTTACATATTTTTATATTTATTTTTATAAATTGTTCAAAATATTTCCCCAAAAACCATATATAAGTTAAATATTTCTCAAAAACCGAAAAATATCGAAATATGCATAAATATGCACCATAAAATTACAGATTTGGCTTTGTCGTAACATGAAACATTTTTCTATATAGTTGGCCTTTTTTTACGGCTGCGCAAAACAAATATGCAAATGCTATAAGTCCTCTGCCCTACTTATTATTATAAATATTAAAAAAGCAAGGGAAGGGATACAGGTGTGCAATCATAGTGTTTAATTTTAATTATAATTTGAATGCAATGATAAACCATGCATTCAAAAAAACGATTCTGAGCGAAGTTCAATCAGATAGTGCCATTTATTCGTCTTTTTTTTTTTATAATATTTTCGATTAACTAAAAATATCAAATTTACTACTTACAACTATAAAAAAATTGAGAATAGGGATATTTCTAATATTTTGCTATGATGTTTAGTAATATGTAAGTATACTTCAATAAAATTTTAATTTTCAGACCTTGATGCCAAAAATTACCAATTTTATCAAACAATAAAACAATATTTTATATACATAAAAACGAGAACTTTACGAAATATTCAACGTCCTATATTTTGTAGAAAAATAAACGTAACAGTACCAAAATTTTACGACATATATATATATTCTATGTGAATATCAAATATAATTTTCAAGTCTCTAACTACCAAAATAAAGTACAAACTACATCCAATTTGCAATCGAAAACATATAACATTCGTGAAAATCAGAGCATTATTTCGGGTAGTAAAATTGTCTTCAGACATAAAAAAACAAAGACACATATCATTGTAAAACCAATAGGTATATTCTTCAAACTTCATGGGAGGGGATCTATCCCCCTCATCTCCCCCGTTTGACCACCACTGTGTATAGATTATAGATGTCGCCGCTGCAGGTAAGTTCTGCCATCTTCAGATTTACAGCGGATACAAAATATTAAGACGCCATATTAAGAGATGAAGAATTTAAAAATATAATGGAACCTTTAATCGTATTACTATAAAATTGAACGCGTATACAATAATATAGTTAGGTACGAGTATTATTGAAATATAATGTATGAAAATCTTAATTTTCCGAACACGGCGCAAAAAGTATGCAATTTAGCTACACAACTGTGCCCGTGGACTGAACTGCGTATATTTTCACAGTAATCGGAGGGGCTCGTTCTTTTTAACAAAAAAATTTAATTTTCAAGCATAAAATATAAAACGAAATTATAGTTATAATATTAATAAAAGAAAAATATTCGTGTTGGAAACAAAATAACCACTGGCAATATTTTTACTCACATATTATACTTATAAAAACAACTTTAGAAATTAGAAACATATTAAATTATTAAACGTAAATGCGTACATTGGGAAGTACCTACATAAATGTCTTTTTTTCCTCCGAAATGGTTTATTATTTTTATTTAATGAAATTTAAGGCAATATAATTTCATATGCCACAATGAAATGCTACAGCCGATTTAGTTTATCATATTCACACAATGTAATTTTTGTCAATATTTGTACTAATCAAAAGAAAATAATATAATTATTTTATATTTAACTATAGTAAGTACTATACTCAGTTCCAAAAGAGAACGGTCATTTCGGTCGTCCGGTTTTTTTCGGTCGCTACGTATCTCACACCAACGACCCGTAATAAATTATAATTCTCAAGCCACGATATTGAAACGTTTTTATAATCTCGAAAAGCGTTTAAAGAAGGTTCCCAGGTTATAAGCCACCTATCGAAATTTTATGACGGAATATCAAACGTTTGGACCTATTGTGCTAGCCTTCGGTATAGGAGTGTACGTTATTTCTTATCATGCCTGATTTCAGGGCCGTCCTCAACAATAATTCTTGGGGGGTTAGTGATCTATTAAAATGCTGACTCAAAAAAAAAATGTTCTCGCTTCGCTCGAAACTTGTTACCATAAATTATATATTATCATACTTTTTGCTTATAGTACCTACTCTGCCTACCATCATATATCATAATATCAATACTCATTTATATTGATATTATATACATATTTTATTTTGTTTCACTGGCATCTATAATAGAGGTAATACATAGTATTTTGAGGTCATTAACACTCATATGAAAATTTAAAAAAAACACGATTAAAGTATGGTACTATACTAATACTATATTTTATCATAATATATAAATGTGTAAAATATTAATGAATCACCTGTATGTATATATATATAAAATACATAATGTTTTGTGCCGACTTTTTTACCATTATGTATTATTTTTTCATCCTTTTTCTTGTAATCATCGTCAAAAATTTTACCACATTCAAGACATTCTAATTTATTTAAATAAATAAAAACCCAAATTCACAAAATTTTTTTTTTTTTTTTTTTGTGGATTTGGGTTTTATTTATTTAAATATATTATCCTCAAGTCAATACTTAAACTATAAATACATTGTAATTTAATTCGTTTTCGTTTGTTTCCAAGCTATTCATTCTTGCGTTCAGTATTCATATTTAAAGTAGGTATTTATTGAATAAGATAAATAAAAAAAATAGATGAGCTGATACTCCTGCCGCACAGGATACAGGTGTGCAGCGGCGGATTGGTTAAAAATTTCGGCCCGGGAATTTGATATAAATTCAGCCCTCGTTTAAATTTTATAAGACAATGACAATGTACAATAATTATAACTAAGATTGTTATTAATATCATTGGGTACTTGAAATTTTTATCAAACATCTGAAATTACTTACCAATTTACAATTTACAAATATCATAATTTAAAATACAATTGGAACTATTAAATTAATATTAACCCTTTAAGGGGCAGAATTAATTTTATTTGATGCAAATTACGAAATTGTGGCATATATGGAAGCCACTTTGTTATCATATAGATTCATCCACCAAAATTGTAATCAGCTGCTGATAGTTGAACGTTATTTTTACTACTCTATGTTATCTTATTAACGTATTTCACGGTCTTTTTACTGTTCTTGGGAGACAATTCTTGAATCATGTCGAAGTTTTTGTCGCAATAGACAAAAATATTTGTCACATTGGACAAACATATTTGTCGCATCGGACAAAAATATTTGTCGCATTGGACAAAAATATTTGTCCATGAAACGGAAAAACTGTATTCTTGAAAATCGAAAACTCTTTTTTCGAATAATAATGGTTCGACTATTTTTGTCGAGTGGGTTATTATAACCAGTGACAAAATGATATCGAATGCTTAATTATATAATAAAGTAATTATTATGATTAGATAATATCTAATGAAATTTATGCCAACGTGATTCACATACTTATATTAGGTATATATAATTTCATTTTTATACAAATCCTTAAAATGGTAGATTTTGAAGGAATAACAAATTATTTGCAATTCAAAATTTGGAAGACCAAGAAAACTTAGCGCGGTTTGGATGACTAAATATTACCCAGTGAAAATCGTGTGGATCCTTTTACTTTTTCTGATCGATTGTTCATAAAAAATTTTAGATTGACTACTACTACTACTTTGATCTTACTCTATATCTATAATAGAGTTATTATTTTATTAACACCCTATATCGAGGGAAAAAATCGTATAAAATAATCTCATTTAGTTTTAAGTTGGCCTTGATTTAGTGTTAGACATAATTGACAAGATTTTAGTCTTATATGATGTAAAAAATAAATATATAAACTAGTAATAGCACAGAATAGAATAAATAGTAATAGATATAATAGTAATACCTAATAAGTAATTATAGTAACTAGTTTTTTACTTTAATCAAATACTATAAATGTCATTTTTTTATAGTATTTGCCACTATTTGGCATTTGCTTTAATAAAATTTATTTATTATTGATATCAAATTCAATGATAAAGGAATAAAATAATTAATTTTACATTTTTTAGATTCTGAGCGAAGCGAAGAATGTATTGGTTTTACAATGATGTGTGATTTTTTTTTTGTTTTTTTTTTTTTTATGTCTGTGTACAAAAATACTACCCGAAATAATGCTCCGTTTTCACAAATAGGGTATGTTTCTGGTAGCAAAGTGGATGTAGTTGGTACTTTATTTAGGTCATAGGTTTATTTAGGGTTGTTTAATTTCTCAAAATTGACCCTATGCGGTAGAAAAAACGGCGAAAAAATGACGAAAAAACGGCATTTTTCGCGAAAAATGAAATTTCGACGAATTCGATTTCTATATTTCACGATAACTCAGGCAATTTTTAAGATAGAGAAAATTTTTTTGGATGTTCACATAGCTACTATATATATGTGGTATAATTTTGGAACCGTTATGTTAATTTTTCTACAAAATATTGGACTTTGAATATTTCGTAAAATTCTCGTCTTTACGTATATAATGTTTGATAAAATTAGCAATTTTGGGTATTTAGGTCTGAAAATTTTACTGAAGTATACTTAACTTACATATTACTTAACATCATACTAAAATATTAGAAAAATCCCTAATCTCAATTTTTTTTTATAGCTGTTTTAAATTAATATTTTTAGTTCAAACGAAAATTATAATCTGACTGAACTTCGCTCAGAATCGTTTTTCGAATGCAATGGTTTATCATTGCATTCAAATTCTAAGTAAAATTAAACGCTATGATTCGCACACCTGTATCCTGTGCGGCAGGAGTATCAGCTCATCTTTTATGACGTTATAATCTATATTTTGTGTTGTTACCATAGTGGTTCATTCAGAATATACTCGTATTATCGTATTAGACTGTGCGGACAATAGTTAAAAATAATTATTCCATTTGATTGATATGACCATATTCCATACTTGCATAGTGCATACCTTTTGTATTATATTATTTGCAGAAATAATATTGTTTTTATTTCGTTTATTTACAATCGGCCCAAATTCTAACATATTATTCGGCCCACCGGGAATTCTCCCGGTGTCCCGGCGGCCCAATCCGCCGCTGCAGGTGTGCGAATCATAGCGTTTAATTTTACTTGGAATTTGAATGCAATGATAAACCATTGCATTCGAAAAAACGATTCTGAGCGAAGTTCAGTCAGATTATAATTTTCGTTTGAACTAAAAATATCAACTTAAAACAGCTATAAAAAAAAATTGAGATTAGGGATTTTTCTAATATTTTAGTATGATGTTAAGTAATATGTAAGTATATTTCAGTAAAATTTTCAGACCCTAATACCAAAAATTGCCAATTTCATTGAACATTATATACGTGAAAACATGAATTTTACGAAATATTCAATGTCCAATATTTTGTAGAAAAATGAACGTAACGGTTCCAAAATTTTACCACATATACATAACACCTATGTGAACACCCAAAACAATTTTCAAGTCTCTATCTTAAAAATTGCCCGAGTTATCGAGAAATATAGAAATCGAATTCGTCAAAATTTCATTTTTTGTGAAAAATGCCGTTTTTTCGTCATTTTTTCGAAGTTTTTTCTAGCGCATAGCGTCAATTTTGAGAAATTCAAAAAATGACCTAAGTAAAGTACCAAGTACGTCCACTTTGCTACCGGAAACATACCCTATTCGTGAAAATCGGAGCATTATTTCGGGGTAGTATTTTTGTACACAGACATAAAAAAAAAAAAAAAAAAATAAAACCAAAAATAATCACACATTTTTGTAAAACCAATACATTCTTCTCTTCGCGCAGAATCTAAAAACTACAAAATATTAAACATAAAATAAATAAAAATTCAAAGAATCAAAGAATGTAAAACTCCAAGAGTAAGACATCGTAGTAAATAAGAATCAGTCTACTATATCAAACAAGCACCTTGAAAGTTGTTTAAGGATTGCCACAACTAAAATATAATAAAAGCTCTATACAGTATGGCTCTATTTAGAAATTACAACTACTTTAATATTTCAATATCTTTCGTGTAGACGTTTCCTTTTGATACAATATAATGTACTAATTTTTACAAAAAAAAAAAAAAAAAAAAATGTTTAAATATCAATTACGGACTCACGGTAATTTATTAAATTTATTGATTAATTTTTAATAACTTTAATTAATATTTAACAACTTTTTTAGCAAAATATTATATTATATTATTGAGATAGAATGATATCGATTATTTAATTTTAATTTTTTGTCGATGTTATATCTCTTATATGCTTAAGTATTGTATCATTAAATCAATAATAAGGGTAGCACTATACTGTATCTTGGTTATTAGCTTGATGATATTTTGTTTTTTCTAAACTGTTTAGTCGTAACTATAGTACGCATATTATTTTTCGATAAATTTATCTATTTATTTTATTATTTATTATAATTGGTTTATAAAACATATTCTAGAATTTTCATCAGAATATCAAAAGTTTTTCTTCTAAGAGAACTGCTCGTTTGGAAATATTTCAACAATATCACTACAATATGAGTCCGTACCCGAAAGTCATTGTGCAAAGTAATAACGACCGTTAATCATTTTTTGAGTTTTTTTTTGTATATGTATTTGTAACTGTATAACTTAAGTTGGTGACTGACATTTCGGATTGACAGGTTTCATAATAATATGAGAACTTACCTTATTCTTGAATCTCGATATTGTTTCCCAAATTTGACCATCAATTTATTAGACCTCAAATTTGTATCTTACATATTATATTTAATTGGTAAAAAATATGCAAATTCATAAAATTCGGTCTCTAAAATATTATGATGTTTCAATTTCATTTTTTTCATACTAAATTATTTTTGTTATAATATGTTAGCATTCGAAAATTATGCGAAAAGTCAACTGACATTTGTGCACAGTATTGCTGAAATGGCTTCCAAGTCATTGTACGCAGAATGTTTACGCGAAAGTCACGTCGTCGATATTATCATGCCACTATCGATAAACATGAACGCTACTGTAAGGATGAACGTGATTTTGGCGTTAGGGAGATTGGCTGGTCATAGTGAGTTGTGTTCCAAACAAATGTTGTGCTCAAAGAATTTATTGTACCAGATGCTCTACGAACAAATTGGTCAGGAAAACGTAAGTAAATAATAATTATTACATTTTGAGCGAAGCGAAAAATGTATTGGTTTTAGATGATGTGGGTCTTTTTTTTTATATGTCTGAAGACACCTGATTTAATGCTCCGATTTTCACAAATAGCATATGTTTCCGGTTGGAAAATGGATGTAGTTGGTACTTTATTTAGATCAATTAACCCTATGAGATAGAAAAAACGACCAAAAGATGACGAAAAAACGACATTTTTCACGAAAACTGATAATCATATTGTATTATTTTATATTACCTAAGCATTATAAATAAATAAATAAATAATATTTTATTATATACGTAAATAATAATTTTCAGAAGAAAATAATTACACATTGTTAGTGAAGATGGGAATTTTGAAAAAACGACATATTTCACGAAAACTGATAATCATATTGTATTATTTTATATTACCTAAGCATTATAAATAAATAAATAATATTTTATTATAAATAATAATTTTCAGAAGAAAATAATTACACATTGTTAGTGAAGATAGGAATTTTGATTTAAGCATAATAATAAAATCATATTATAAAAAGCAAATGAAGGTAAGGGATACTGGTGTGGAAAGGATATAAGTGTAAAGAACTAAAGAGGATAGTGTTGAATTTTGATTACAATTTGAATTCAATGATAAATCATTACATTCCTAAAACGATTTTGAGCGAAGTTCATCAGATAAAATATGTACTGATTAAAATTTTTACATTATATTCTCTACTAGAATCATATCGTGTTAATTGGACCATTTTTTATGATAGTAAATGTGTTTACATACAAACTAAAAAAAAAAAAATAAAAGACTCATTATATCGTTGTAAAACCAATACATTCTTCGCTTCGTTCAGAATCTAAAAATATTAAGAATAAAAAAAGAGGACGAATCTTTTAAGGGCGCCTAAATTGTTTTGCCCAGTGTATAATTTTGGCTTAATCCGGCCCTGATTAAAATGTAATATTATCGTTTATCAATTCAAATATACAATTACTCGTATATTATTATTTATTTATTTATTTATTTAAATTAAGATTAACGGACAAAGAGTCCAAACACAATATAATTATAACTTAGACAATATAACATCATAATAAAACAATAATAATCAAAACTATATTAATAATTATACAGTGAAAGGAAAAAAGTAGGTAAATATAAAAATATTAAATAGAAATTTTGTAGGAAGGTACTAAGTAAATAACAATTTATACACAACAACAATAAAGTTTAGAAAATAAAACTATTCTACAAGTAGGTAATATAAATAAATAACATTAAATATTGCATAATACTATTTAAATATGTTTATATTATTAACTGTATTCCTAAAAAATAGTAAAATATTAACAGGAGAACTAGACATATATCTTTTAGAAAAGTGTGGATGTGGAATGTAAAAAAAAATTATTATAATATTATGTTTGTTATGAAACAGAAATAAAACACCGCATTTACATGGAATATAAATTTACTATTAAATATTAATTTAAATTTAATTTTAAAAAAGATGAGCTGATACTCCTGCCGCACAGGATACAGGTGTGCGAATCATAGCGTTTAATTTTAATTCGAATTTGAATGCAATGATAAACCATTGCATTCGTAAAAACGATTCTGAGCGAAGTTCAGTCAGATTATAATTTTCGTTTGAACTAAAAATATCAACTTAAAACAGCTATAAAAGAAAATTGAGATTAGGGATTTTTCTAATATTTTGATAGTAAGTATGATGTTATGTAATATGTAAGTATACTTCAGTAAAATTTTCAGACCCTAATACCAAAAATTGCCAATTTTATCAAACATTATATACGTAAAAACGAGAATTT
>JAIUCT010007982.1:957805-968543 GCA_021307375.1 Tetraneura akinire
GAAATATAGAAATTGAATTCGTCAAAATTTCATTTTTCGTGAAAAATGCCGTTTTTTCGTCATTTTTTCGAAGTTTTTTCTACCGCTTATAGTCAATTTTGAAAAATTCGAAAAATGACCTAAATAAAGTACCATCTACATCCACTTTTACATCTGAAACTCGCTATTCGTGAAAATCTAAGCATTATTTCGGGTAGTAAAAGTATTTTCAGAATATTTATTTATACGTATGGATTCTAAGATTTTCGTTTTACTAAAAATATCAACTTAAAACGGCTATAAAAAAAAATTTTGACAATGGATTTTTCTAATATTTTAGTATGATGTTAACTAATATGTAAGTATATTTCAGTAAAATTTTCAGACCTAAATACCCAAAATTGCCAATTTTATCAAACATTATATACGTAAAAACGAGAATTTTACGAAATATTCAAAGTCCAATATTTTGTAGAAAAATTAACATAACGATTCCAAAATTATACCACATATATATAGTAGCTATGTGAACACCCAAAAAAATTTTCAAGTCTCTATCTTAAAAATTGCCCGAGTTATCGGGAAATATAGAAATCGAATTCGTCAAAATTTCATTTTTCGTGAAAAATGCCGTTTTTTCGTCATTTTTTTGAAGTTTTTTCTACCGCTTAGGGTCAATTTTGAGAAATTCGAAAAATGACCTAAATAAAGTACCAACTAGATCCACTTTGCTACCGGAAACATACCCTATTCGTGATAATCGGAGCATTATTTCGGGTAGTAAAAATGTTTACAGAATAAAAAAAAAAAAAAAAAAAAAAAAAAAACAAAAAAAAATCACACATCATTGTAAAACCAATACATTCTTCGCTTCGCTCAGAATCTAAAATGAATAACTAAAGTAAACAGGTACTGTATAGAAATAATAGTAATATTTAACTATTGAAATTTTTAGAAAAATAAAATCTATTAATTTCAAAATTTTAATTAATATGAAAACAAAGGTTTATTATTATTTTTATTTAAGTATTCAGAAAAATATTATAAGAATGAAAAAGTGACTTGTACTTGGTATATATGTACTCGTACATAAATACTCGTATTATTAGTATTTTTCAAAAATATGATTTTGAAAATATGTAATAGATCAAAAATTATTGGCATTACCTTATATAACACTCGGTACCTATTTGTATGGTTCGCTATGTCAAAGACAATATTCATAATATGTTATAGGGGTAGGTAATAAAGATTAACATAGGTATTATACGAGTATATATGCATTTATGTGTATTCAAAAGAGAATAATCTCTAAATAAATCGTATAGTATATTATTAATTATTATATATAAAAATGTAACATTGCGATAAAAATCATGTTAAAACCATCGAGTATGTATCTATTTGATTTAATGAGAAATTAAATATTTTTAATATTATGTAGATTCATTACCTAACCTATATGACTCTACGAATATAATATTATACTTATGATTTGTTTTGATTTTTATAGAAATATTACAGAAAGAACTGTATGAATCTAGTTAGAAATCTTAGTAAACACTCGCCAACAAATTCTGAAATCACAATTAAAGAATGCGGAGGAATGGAAGCTATTTTGATATGTCTAAAGGATTTTGATTTATTTGTAAGGGAAGCGGCATTACAAACGATTAGTACAATTGCGCGTCAAGACGCCAGTCTTTCACTATTCATCGTAAATTCAGGTATTAATTAAAATGATTTAAAAATCAATTTTTATTATCCACTTAAATGTTTTAAAAGTATGTTCATATCTTAGGATATTATTGTTGTCTTGTGATTTTGTATTATCTTATTTTTTTAAATACTCGTTCAAATTACAATTCACCTAACTTAATCAAATTCAATTAGACATTTATATTTACAGGTACATTACCTGCAATTGTCTTATGTTTAAAGGAACAACAACAGAATTTAAAACTATACGCTTTAACTGCATTAGACGATATAGCAAAACACAATGAAGATTTAGCTCAATCAGTGGTTGAAGCAGCAAGTTTGCCTCCCGTTATTAGCTTTTTGTCCGGCAACTCAACTGATATAAAAGTTTTGGTAAATTATTGTCTGAAATTATAAATACATATTATATAATTCACTATAGTTTCAAAAAAACGTACTTACATAATATATAGGTAGAATCTTCGATTTACGTCTATTTTCATGATATAGTGTTATTCATAATTATTCTTAATAATTAATATTATTATAGTTATTTTAAAATTATTATTCATTTTAACAATCGGAAAATTATGTATTTCTAGAAAAATTCATTGATATTAATAAAAAATATTGTGAAGCATTCATTGTATTTGACCGAAAGTGCAATCGAGTCAAATCTTTTTCCAGAAATATTGTTGTTGATGGCACATCCGGACGAATCAATACGTAATAACGCGGCCAAAGTTGTTCGTGAAACCGTTAAGCATAGCGTTCAAGTACAATCATATTATACATTATACAATTATATAGATTATATTTTATATTATATTATTGTAGTAATTTTAACTAATATTAACTATTACTATACCTACAGTTTATTAGATTGAAGCATGGAATATAATTAATCTAAATTAATTAATATTGAAATATTTGTATAAACTATGTACCTATATAAAAAAAAAAATACCCCACAGAAAATGGCAAATATTGATTAAAATATTTATCTAAGATTCTATGTACCTACTGGTATACTATGGTTACTGTAATAATAAAATATTTGACTAATATACCATAAATATATGTAAATATATAATACCAACACACACAAGCATAAAATATGAATAATAAATATATAGATTTCGATAATTCATATTTTTATGCGTACATATTAATAAACCTACGCATTTTAAACGAAACAAAAATAATAATACAAGAGAAATAATGGAACGATTTATTAACTTATATAGATTGCTCAAATGGTCGTGAACAGTGGTGGAATAGCTTCTTTGTTGAATGTCATCTCGTGTAGTAAAGAATTTTCTTGCATTCCTGCCATATTGTCGTTGGGTTACATTGCCGGCATGTCACCAATATTCGCATCGGCCATAATTCATTCAGAGGTTTTTATTTAATGCAACGTTTATTAAATTTATTTGAAATCGGGTTTGAATGTTTCTATACAGATTTTTATTTTACAATATTTTGTAGGTTTTGTTGCAGTTGACTGCTATTTTGAAAAACGATACAGACCAGCACACGAAAGCCGGCACGGTTTGGACGTTGGGAATGATCGGACATCATAGTTCTGAACATTCGAAGTCAATTTGTGCTTGTGGCGCTGTTGCCGCTATGATCGACGTAAGATTATAGGTTTATCTTGGCTGCTGATAATTATTAAGATTTTATAGTTTCGGGATTAAACGCTTTATAATATTTAAACAAGTTTTTCTTAACTTGGTAAGTGACGTCAAGTCGTCGACCATAATATTAATCGTGTGTTAATATGAACATTACATTTGAAATAATCGTGAACGTAACGCGATAATACGATATTATTTTAAAATATTGTAGGTATTAATCGATTTATAGGTTTACACAGACCCGAATTTGGACAACGACAGTCGACATAAATGTAGAGTTGCTCTTCAACAAATATTATACCAATGCGATGATTACACTAATTTAGAGGAATTGTTGGATCCATTACCTCCAATAGAAATTATGTCATACATACTTGATAAAATTAGCAAAGTATTTTTTTTTTATCAACATTTTTATATTCTATATTTTTGACGAAGGGCCATTATTTTTATAATCATAAATACTATACCTATATTATAAATATTTAATTATATAGTTTAGATATTAAATAGGAGAAGATTTATACATTTTCAAAATAAAATGTATTGCAGATTTTACCAAAAAGCTCGAAATCACGGAGAGAATTTATTACTAATGGTCATTTGAAAATGATCCAAAATATTAGACCAGAAATTGATTCGGATTTGCATAAAATTATCAAATCAGTGAATTGTTGTTTTCCAGAAGATGTAATACAGTAAGATTCTTAATTTGTAGTATATACAGTTATATTCACCTATACTTTTACATGACATATATAATATTTATAATTAAGAATGGTCGCTGGAGATTTTCCGGAAACAGTTATGAAAACGGTAGATAAGTATGTACCAAAAAGTCAATGTCTATATTATAACCGTCAAGCAAGAAGTGAGGAAAAAATTACCAAACCACATGGACCTGAAAATAAAACATTCGTTGAGGAATCTTCTTTTGAATGATTTTTTATACCTATATTTCATAAATTATGATTAAAAATAATAAAATTCGTTTTGCATGAAATATTACTTTTTAATTTATCTATTTATTATTATAATTGTAATTATTATTTTTTATACAGGTAAATTGAAATAGAAAATTAATAAATTAGTGAAATACACCTATTATGGGTTATAGTTTCATAAACTTTCTAATCTTCGTATAATGTTATTTTAAAAAGTAATATTAGGCCTTAAAATAATTTTGGAAAAGAAAAAAATTTAAATATTATAAAAATATGATATCTAATTTAATTAATATACTATTACCTAGTAAATAATTATAATTAGGTATATCTGATAGGTTAAAATTTAAATAAATGAATAAATACATTAAATGTGTATTACAGTTTATTATGATAAATTAATATTATATTTAGTTAGATTATAATATATTAATATTATGTATTTATAGTTTAAGTATTGACTTGTGGATAATTTATTTAAATATTAATATGTATTTACTGTATATAAAAACAAACAAATTAAGTCTTAGAAAGTTTTTAACCAAGTAGATAAAAGATAGACAGCAGACAATAGGTCATTACATGCGTTTTAATTGAGTAGGTATCTCATACAGTGTATAAATGAATATATTATAATTTATTATTGGTCAAACATTTTATAAGATCATTTTTGGGTTTGCTTTATTTCTTGCAAATTATAATATGTTTTATAACAATAATATAATTATGAAATTAGAAAGTTTCTTCAGTAACAACAGGTAATATGAAAATTATAATATGTCAGTTCCTTTTAACCAAAGGACAAACGTCAAAGAAATAATGCAACATTGCTACTGTTATAGAATGGTATAGTAACCTTCATCAATGAACCTGGAAAACACTTCGAAAAACCTTGTTATTTTGTAGTTATATAGTTGCAGTATAAATGTGCTTAATATTAATATGTCAGAGAAACAAATAATATTATTATGATTCGTATACATTAATACTCGTATACTCGTATTTGGAAAGATGAACTAATAGTACGTACTAATAGTAATAGTAATTTGTATAATATATTAAATTTATTTCTCGCAATAATAATAAAACATAAATTTAGCTATATAAGCACTTCAAAATATATAATAATCTATAGTAGGTATAGAAATGTAGTTTCATCAAAATAAAGATATAATTTTATTTCTCCTATTATTTTTATTTTTACGAATATATTCATAATAAGCAGAGGCGAATCTAGGATTTAGTTTTGGGTGGAGGTGCAACGTTTTCCAAAATAATATTAACAGATGGTAATAATAAAAATAATGTTTTCTAAATATTAAAATATTGTTCAATTGAAAAAAAAATTGCGACATTTTATCGACACAATGGCAAATTATCAAATAAAAATATAACTAAACAGTATAATACAAAATATACGACTACAATTTATAATTGTATAATTATAAAGATTTATTTGATACGATCACGATTAATGTCGTTGTGTAGGTTTAAGGTTTATTCGTTTATTATTATAATATATTATTATAATAAATCCAGTTTTCTGTTGACTTATAAATACAATAATAAATATAAAGACATAAAGTATATAACTCAAAGTAAATTATGGCTAATTGAATATTATTTTACTTATCGAAACAATTATAATCAAAAATCTTCATAAAATAGAATTTAAAATATTGTCATTTAAACGTTTGGATCAAAACTATTAAAAATAAAGTACCTAGTTTATTAATATAATAAAACCCATGCGGGGTCAAGGCATCTATGACCCCCTTAAATCCGATACTGATATTAAGTAATAAACTAATAATTATTAATTATAAGATTTATTAATTATTTAATATTACTACTAATTCTTTACTATTGTGCTTAATACGTACCTATAATATTAATATTAGAAAGAATGTTAGAAAAAAATACGCATAAGGCATAATACGCATTTAATATATAATTAACATTTATGTAATATTACTAATTGTTTTATTTATTTTTTAAATGGTCTCTATATATTAATATATTATATTTTTCTAGTATAATTTTGTAGTATTGTTTAATGGTATTGTTACATTGGTTGATTTTTCTAAATCATCCGGAGAGGAACCTAATTGTACCAAAATCAAAAAGTACGTAGTTATAGTTCCCATAATCTGCAATAGATTAATGTTGTAATTATATAATATTTCATAAATTATATAAATAATTAATGTGTCTTTTTAACATACTGAAACAAACATTTCAAAATTTAGGCAGATGAAACCGTAAACAATAAATTCAACTTTTTGATCAAACATTTCCATAATAAACAATTGCACCTAAAATCAACATTCAACAACCAATTGAGACATGTTTTTTATAATATATATTATAGTTAATAACTACTAAACATAAAATAATGAGTTCAAAATGGTTTTAAACTAATGATAATTGTTAAATTTTGATATTTATCACACATTTCAAGAACATTAATATTTTACAATAAATATATCATTAAAAAACATACTTTTCTCTTCGTAAAGTTTATTTGAGTATATTCGTTGATCTTCTTTTGAAATGTAATATTAATGCAATTCGCCTACAAGCAATAATACAATAATTTTCAATAATTGTTAATAATTTTTACTTTACGTTTAAACAATTTATTAGTAATTAATTAATGAGGAATTTTGTATTTTTCTGCAAATATAGTTTACTAATATTTCAATGATCCATTCATCTATAATAGGTACATATTTTTTAAACATCAGTCATAGTCAAAAAATAATTTGAAAAGACGAGCTGATACTCTTGCCGCAGCGGGATATAGGTGTGCAAATCATTGTGTTTAATATAGGTACAATGAAAAACCATTGCATTGGAATAAAAACGGTGACCGGTCAAAATATCTCCACAAAAATATCTCCGTCAAAATATCTCCAACCAAAATATCTTTATTCAATAATATCTCCAGTCAAAAATATCTCCTGTTAAAATAACTGCAAATCCGAATATTATTGAATGCTGAACATTTCCCCCATAGCGCTATATTTTATAAGTTATAAATTTATATTTAATTTATCAATCAAAGCAACAAAAATTACTGTATTCTGTATACCTACTTGTATAGTTGTATAAAGTACAAATAATGGAGATAACATTGTAAATGTATTTAATTATCACTATTCAGAATTCTGATCTATACCTTTATATATACTGTATATCTACTTATTATGTGGATATATTATTATAGTTTAAAAATATATGGCTATCAAAATCCCATCTCATAATAATTTATATACCTGTACAAGGGATATTTTTGATTGGAGATATTTTTGACTGGAGATATTGTGACTGTAGATATTTTGACGGAGATATATTGTCCGGAGATATTTTTTCGGAGATATTATGACATGGAACCGAAAAAACGATTACTGATCGAAGTTCAGTCAGATAATGTAGGTATTGATTAAAATTTTGATACTTTTTATTAAATAGGTATTTGAAACGCAAAATTTTATCACTAGGGCAGAGATGTTATAGGAGCTAAAATTAGTTAATATAATACCTATATATTATTCGAATTCGAACGGTACGGTTTAATGGAAACCTCGTTTAAGTACTGATATGAAAATACCTGATACGATAGTTTATAGTTCATACCTACCTGTTGTACGGTAGTGTGACATACATCTATGATGAAGTACATTTGCAATGCACGGATAAGCGAATCGTAAAGATAGTACAGCGTGGTCCTGATAGTGTATGTACTGCCGTACATTAGTGTGTTAAACGCCGAGAGCATCATGAACGTGATGCCGAACACGTTGTCCACAATATTGCCGAACAATTGTGTCTGGAATACCTGAGTCACCATGGAACAATTGTTGCATATATCCAGGTATGCCTGTCGTGCAATGGATACTGTGAATCCCGTATAGAACGAAGTTGGACTCGAACCCATAGTGTCCGTAATTTGAACATTTAACGTGTGCAACGCTCTACAACACCGCGATATTAAATATAATATTATTTACACCTTATTATATTTTTCGAAACTTGTGTTAAGTATATTTTATATCAAGTTTGAAGTTGACAAAATTGCGTGAAAAAAAAAAATATTCAATATAATATTATTTATACGAGTTTTTCCATCGTCCCTACCTATTGGATATTTCCTTTTTCACAAGTTTGATAGACAACGGACTGCAGTTTTACAGATTATCATTATTTCATATATAAAATGAAACGTGTAAAGTACCTACTATAAATAATTGTTAGTTAAAATTTATTCTAACAAATCATAATCGTTAATAAGTAGTTATTTAAACTGTTATAGTAAAATACGAATATAAAAAAAAATATAAATTTATATCTTGTTATATAATATACAAGAATATACCATAATATATAATAATGTATTATAATGTTAATGTGGGTTATACCTTATAATAATACCGCTATACCAATAGATAATAATTTTTAATTATGCGTATTATTAATATTATTTTATTATTTTTTAAGAGTAATAATTAATTTATTAATCATATACTTTTCTGTATACAAAATACATACAGCTTTACGTCACAAACTCAACAAACACCTGTAACTAATTATTTTACAATAATACCTATACGTATATAATTATTAATTACCATTAAAATAATATAATATATTATTATTTTATTATTATTATTATTATTATTATTTTGTATCGACTATTACGATGACGTTCAAGATGCCATAAAATGTACGAAATTATATCATTCATTATGCATGTTTATATTATGCACCTGTAAAATGTCATGTTGACGTGCACGAAGGTTGTGTGTTCGCCACCGTGAGAGTGACTGGCAGGCTCAGTCCTCGAAATAACTTATTAATTGTCATCGAAATTTTGTTGTTTATCATTATTATTATTTTTTTGTCTTAACTCTATAGAGACTCTTATATTATTATTATATAACATACACGATAATATATAAAATAAGAATAGGTATTCGTGTTTTTTCAAGGTTAGCCGCCCTCGTTTTTATATCTATATGTATACGTGTTTTTTGTGGCCAACCGATTCCGCCATATAATATAAACATAATATTATATTTCACGAGGAATCAATTAACTCAATTACCATTTTTTTTTTAAACGTATTTATGTTAAAAAATATTATATAGCATAACAATTATTAAAAATAAATTAAATAAAAAAATAACTATATTATACAGATAAGAAAAGAAAAAAATGTATATATGTAGTAGCCAGCTTTAAGTTAATATTTTTATGAAAATAACAAAAGATTTTCGACTGAATGATAACAGATATGAAGGAGGAGAAAAATATAAAAATAAAGCACGACATACGCACTCTATAGTTTATACGATGAATCGTATAATATGCTGGTTTCAACGTCTTGTTTAATCGTCGATTGATTTTGTCCGCGGATTACTAAAAATTGTTTATTCATTTTTATAAAAATAATATAAACTTTCCTAACTTAAATTTTCGTTTATTTCTATAAACGACATCTGTGCAGGTATATTGAATAAAAACGTCGATTCTTTGCGAAATACGCCCTACACATTACGATTCGAAATGAAAACTGTCAAACACGTCGTGTGTAATATGAAGTTTCGGTTTCGGTAGATAATAAAATTGTGGATTTTCATCTTTGGATAAAAATATTTTGGTTTTGACATGACGTAGTATTTCATCGTAATGTGTGTTGAACTTTAAGAATAGCTAAATCCTAATATATAGGAAAATGATAAAACATTTGTAAATAAAATGTCGCAGTTATAGTCAAGAATTATAAACGCAAACTACAGAAATAAAAATTTAGATCGTAATATTTCGAATATGTATACATATATGAATAAGTAAATTATGGGTTAGACGAGAATGGGAGAATTTTACATTTATTGAATTTTGTAGGATTACCAAAAGTCCTCGGAATCAAGAGTGGTATTAGGGAATAAATGTATTATGTGATTGAGAAAAATTACCAGGGATAGGTAGGAAACCCCAAATAGGTATTTGTACATTTAAAAAATACGATAAACAAAATTATATATAATAGTATAGTCAAATTGACTCGTGGAGTTAATTATTTAGAAAATTAAAATATAAATAAAAAAATTCTGGTTGAATTCAAAATAAATTCTCCAAAAATCGTATATAATATAGTCGTATTGTTCATAAAATTCTATTGCAGTCATCCGATTTCGTTATACACAATACACGTAATAATCTATATTTTATTGTATTTTTTATTTGCTTAATAATATATTAATAGAATTAATACAAATTATTTAATTAATATAATGAAACATAACAATGACTGTATTATACACGAATTAGATCTAAAGTCGAGGAGTGCAAGCAGGGCTTAAATCAGGAAAAAAATTTGCGTTTAACGTTATATAAAATTTAAACGTTATTTAATTTTTACGTTAAAACGTTAATAGAATTTAAACGTTATTTAATTTTTACGTTAAAACG
>JAIUCT010007982.1:968553-991283 GCA_021307375.1 Tetraneura akinire
AAAACGTTAATAGAATTTAAACGTTATTTAATTTTTACGTTAAAACGATATATAGAATTTAAACGTTATTCAAAGTTAATGATTAACGTTACTGATATTTCGTTATTTATTTTTTTGGTTCACTATTTAATATATAATTGATATATTAATTTTTAGTTTTATTTCAATTAAATATTACATTCACATATTATTTATTAGTGTAAAATATAAATAACGTGTGTCTCTAAATTCTCGGCATGACATCCACTACGTATAGGATGGGGACAATTAATTATTTGGCACGTGCTTTCGTTTTTGTCTAAATTGTACACAAAGTACATCCGTTGTACAGGATTAGTACTTGTTCTACCCATACCTATCCAGTCAATTATCACTTTTTTAAATTGTAAATTTGTAAAATAAGTATTAATATATAAAAATTGAAATCAGGAATCACACGTTTACGCGTTACACCATACACTACAATCTACAGATGTACAAAAATAACGATTACACTCGTCACTTATATTACTGCAGTACAACACACGAAACTCGCAAAGTCACAAACACGTTTGAGCGTTAAAGTGCTGACATAATAAAATCATGTACAACAACGAAGTAAATATACTTATTGAAAATGATAATACAACATAAATTATAAATACTAGTAAATTACAACAATACGAGTTATAAATATAAATTATTTATACACTATACTGAAAACAACACATATTATTATATTGTGTTGTTGTCTCCATTTTGGTCATTATTATTTTATTACAAGATAACCCACTATCAACGATTGAATTTTTGGAAATAAAATCTAAACATAGCTTTGAAAGACTGAAAATAAAAATTATAATGTATAAAAATTCTAAGAAATTAATTTTAAATATAGTGTCTAACTTGGGAAATGGAAAATAATTTTATTTATATATAATTTTTTTTATATCAAAATATATTTTTCCATCATAAACATAAAACGCAATAATATTATTACGTTAATGATAATTGATTATTGTTTATTGATACCTTTTTTATGTTTAATGATATGTTTTGTTTTTCGATATGTTTTTAATTTTGTTTTTTGTTTTTCGTTTATCGATTACGTTTAATCATGTTTTTTCGTTTTAAACGTTATAATTATAACGTTTTAAATAACGTTTTTAAGCCCTGTTTTTGAGTGCAAGACTCAATAAGATGTATCCTAACCCTAAGTAACAGTATAATTATATTATAGAGATTGTACGAACTGTTCGATTATCGAACTGAACTCTAGGTGTTCGGTTTGGTTCGAAAACCGAACTCAAATTTTATAAAATATTCGAATTGAACCAAACCAAATATGTATCTAAAATAGTTTGGTTCGGAAATTTAACCTTCCATATTTTTTTTAAAAGCCCGTCTACAGGATTAATAATTATGAAATATAAATTAAATATTTATACTAATATACTCGTATCAAATAGGTAAAATAAAATTAATTTTGTCTCTTATAAAAACTCAATATCGTTTCCTCACAAAGTTAAAAACAAAAATAATGAAATATTAATTTGATAAATGATTATTTTAAACGTATTCTGGTTCGATGAAATTTTTTTATATATTATATACGGTAAGTTTAGTTCAGTTCGAGTTTGTTATCGTTTTAAAATTGATAGTTCGAAATCGGTTGGACTTTAAAAATCAGGGTACGTAACTATAATATAATTGAATATTTATATACATAGTTTTTGGTTTTTCGCACGATTAGCGATATAATATATTATAATATATTATAATATACTATATACCTATAGTGGTTAAACGATCCTACATCCGAACATAATATACGTATTAGTAGATTATATAAATATATAATGATAAATATTATATTATAATAACGATTTTATATTGTCAATTTAGTTTATTATTATTATTATTATAAATTTATAATATTAATATACGTATGCGTTATTATTTTGTGTTTGCGTGTGACGTCATTGACGAGCGTTGCGTGAGTATGGGACGCGATCCTTTTGCGTGACGACCGCGTCGCGCGAAAGGTTATCAGACCGCGAGTGACTTAATCGTGACGTGCCTGTTATCGTCGTATTGTTTTCGTCGTCGTTTCTGGGCCGCACATAATATACATATAGAAGGTTATACTTATAAGGAACCGATTACTTATATTACTTATAGGAACCTCGCGAGGTTTTTTTTTGTTTTGTCTTCGTTTTGTGTCCGATCCAGACCTGTGCGGGGTCGCCGAAGTATATAAACGCCGAGCGCCACACGAACTGCCGCACTCTTGTAATATATCGCATCACGTGAATTTAAAACATTATTATTATTATTATTTTATACTAACAAAAATACTTGTACTGACGTTTACGGGCCTAAGTTTGTTGCCTAAATACGATCGTTGCAGCAGCTGAGCTGTGTATCGACTTCGGCGCCGCGACCACCAGCAGCACGCCGAAAACGGAGTTTATCCCATTGTCAGCCACGCGTCATATTCGTTATCGAGCGACTGTTCAACGATGTCCATAAAGGTACCAATTTTAATACTCGTATTATGCACATCCGTTAAAGTTAATATATTTTAGATTTTGAGCGAAGCAAAAAATGTCTTATTTTTACAATGATGTGTGTGTATCTTTTTAGTTTTTTTTTTTTGTTTTCATGTCTGAGGGCACTTTTTCTACCCGAAATAATGCTCCGATTTTCACGAATAGCATTTATGCTTCGGTTGGAAAGTGGACTTAGTTGGTACTTTATATGGGTTATTATTCGGATTTCTTAAAATTGATCCTATGCGATAGAAAAAACGACCAAAAAATAAAAAAAACTGCATTTTTCACAAAAACTGAAATTTTGACAGATTCGATTTCAATATTTCATGATAACTCAGGCAATTTTGAAGTTAGAGACTTGAAAATTTTATTGGGTGTTCACTGTTCAGTGTTCACGTAGGTAGAATAAATAAATGATAAAATTTTGAAACGATTACGTTAGTTTTTCTACAAATATAGGACTTTGAATATTTCCTAAAATTCTTCTTTTTATATTTATAATGTTTGATGAAATTGGCAATTTTGGGCTTTAACGTCTGAAAATTTTACTGAAGTATACTCACGTATTACTTAATATCATATTAAAATATTAGAGAAATTTCAAATGTCATTATTTTTTTATAAGTGTTTAAAGTTGATATTTGAGTGAAATCAATATTTAAATAAAGTATTATTTATATATTTTATTAAATATAATAATATATATTTAATATTTCAATATTTCACAATAATGTTAAATAAAATTGACAAAAAATTTTGAAAATTTTATTGAAGCTCAAATACATTTTACTTAATTTAGTTCCAATTAATTGTGATGATTATTTTTATGATTTTTTTTTTTTTTTAGCTGTAGAAACTATAAAGCATTAAAAGCAAGGGAAGAGAACAGGTGTAAAGAGGATAGTGTTGAATTTTCATTAAAATTTGAATGCAATGATAAATCATTATATTCAAAAAACGATTCTGAGCGAAGTATTGTCAGATTTGGTTATTTAGGTGAATAATTTATGGTTTTTATGATAAATTATTTATATTGAACGTAGAGATTGATAAATGTAAAAATTTTAATCAATAGGTACCAGTGCCGGATCTAGTATATTTTTTACCCGGGGCAAAGTATTAAATTAGCGCCCCTAAAAAAGGGTTAAAAAAAACTCGCAGATATTAGATTAGGAAAAATGTGTATTAAGTATAAACTTTATAAAATAAAAAGTAAAATAAAAAAGTAAATTTACTATTGACTACAATATTATTATAATTAAGTTGAGTAAGTATATAATATAATAAATTATTATTAAACTGTGATTTTTCTTGATTTTTTGGCTGCAAAATCGTTTATAATATCGTCATAATTTAAATTTTTAGCTATTTGATTTTCAATTGAAATAATTGAAAGATGATTAAGTCTGTCTTGATTAGTTGAAGATCTTAGATAGGATTTGATTAACTTCAACTTACTAAAACTTCATTCGCAAGATGCTGAAGTCACTGGTAAAGTTAAAAATAGTTGATATGCTATAGCAATATTAGGATAGGCATCTTGTAAATTATTTTTATAAATAAAATTTAGGATTTCAGCATAATTACTATTTTGTAGTGAATTATCTAATGCAAAAGTATGTAGTTTAAAACTTTCAATTTCGTTTATAAATTCAATTTTATTTAAGTCTTTTTCATATTTATTACATAAGTCAATTGAATGTTTTTTTATATCACTTAATGGCATTTTAAACAACATTCTACAACCTAAAAATGAAAATATAAATACAATATTTTCTATTGACGTAAAACGATATCTTAATCCTGATAAAATATTATCTATAGCAGATTTTATTAAAATTTTGAATTTTTGTTTTTCGCTTAAAGTAGTTATTTCATCTTCAGCAAGCTCACCATCCATCTTCTTTTTCTTATGACGTCTACTAGTTTGAAACTCATTTAAAATACCTAACATTTCAGCTTTTTTTGCTGCTTCAATAAATATGCCATCAATTCCCTCTTCTCTAAATGTTTCAAATAATTGTATTAAGCTACGTAAATGTTCAGCAGACATATCAATCGTTATTTTTGAACTTTGCAATATTATGTTTACTCGATCAATTGTACTTAAAATTTTGTCCCAAGCAGTTAACATAAAAATAAATGAAAATTTATGTATTGCTTTTAACAAGTTTTTAGCATCAAATTTAGCTTCTACAGATAATTCTTCTTTATTTAGTAAATCAAACACTTTAATGACATCAGATAATTGCAAGTTTAATGCTTTGACTGCTTTCTGTTTTGAAGACCACCTAGTAGTACTGTAGCCTTTTAAAGATAAATGAAGATTGTCCATTAATATATCCCATCTTTGGGTGGAACTAGAAAAAAAATTAAATAATTTTTGTATGATTCCAAAAAAATGTTTCTATTTCGGGTATTGATTTTGTTGCATTTACCCCGACTAAATTTAAACAATGCGCAGAACATGGAATAAAAACTGCCAAATCATTTTTTGAAACTATTTTAGCTTGAACGCCTTTTGATTTTCCAGCCATATTTGCTCCATTATCGTAGGACTGGCCTCGACAGTCGTCTAAACTCAAATCATTTTGTAAAATACTATTTATAATATCTTCGGATTATGCTTCACCAGTTTTTTGGTGAACTCGAATAAACCCAAGAAAACTTTCAACTATTTCACACCCATTTTCATTAGTGACTACATAACGAATCGTTTTTGACATTTGTTCCACATGAGATGTATCTGGCGTACAGTCAAAAATAATAGAATAATATTTAGCACATTTTATTTTACTAATTATTTCCCTTTTAATTTTATCTGATATAATTTGAAGAAATTCATTCTGAATACCATACGAAAAATATGTTAAGCCTCCTTTTTTATGGCGCTCAATATGTTGTTTTAACGGTTCATTATAGTGTGAAATCAAATTTATTAGATTTAAAAATTTACCACTCTGATTAGATTTTCCAATATTTTCAACAAGTTCATCACTTCCACGAAATGCACTTCCTTAAGATGCTAAATGCATAATGATATCAACAATGGTTTTCAAAATTAATCTCCAATGATTTTCTTCAACTTTTATTAAGTTTTGCAATTCTTTATCAATACCACCTTGTTCTTTATTTAATGATATTTCTAATGACTTTAATGAACAAACATTTTGCCTATGAAGAACTGAATTTTTGTGTTCGGACAATCTTTCTGAAGATTTTTTCTAATTAATGAAACCATCGGTTACCAATTTTGAAGTAGAAAAATTTCTTGAATGATGAAGAAAAAGTTTACATGGAACACAAAAAAAATAATTTGTAGAAGTAGAATAGGTTAACCAAGTACGGCGACATGATTGTCCATTTGTAAGTTTCTAAAAAAACCAATCTGGTGTAACAGACCTGCCTTCTTTTTCTGAATTTATAAAATTTAAATTTTCATTATAGTTCAATCTTCATTTTATTATGTATGACCTATGTGAATCTAATAGTAAATTTGGCCATGAACTAGGGTCTTTATAATCTAAAGTTGATGGTAAATCGTCAATGATCTTTTCAACATTTTGTTCACATGTAGTTAACATATTGTCAAACCCGTCATTATATTCTGGTAATTTATTTTCTACAGTTTCAGTCTCTGGTACTTCAAGTTCTAATGAAATAATAAATGATGAACTGTTTTATTAAATTGTACCAATCTTTTATTTAATTTGTATTGTATAAATTATGTAATTAATAAACATTAATTTAGTAGGCATAATTGAATTTATTCATAAATTGGATGGAAAAACACTTGAAATAGAAAAATTACTTTTAATATAATTTAACAGTAGTATTAAAATTTGTCTACGTCAATTAGTTGAGGCGTTATTTTATAAGTATAATATTTATTTTAAAAATATAAAACGTACATCAAAATTTAATAAAACATATGGATTTATGACAATCGTCTTAATATTTCATTTTAATTGAATATAACAAAGAATATTAAATATTAATAAATAACTTAGACTACAACGGCGCATTTCTGTAAAAGGCATCGGCTGTGCGGATTTTGTAACATCACGTGTCAATCCTTTTTATACTACTGTTAATTATATTAATTAAATAACCATCGAGCTAGTCATTTATTTTTTGTATCATGATCTTTTAATATAATACCTATTCAACTTGAAATACCAAAAAAATAATAAAACTGAGCTATACGCGAATGCGCCTATACAATATTTATCTTAATAAATTAAGTATTAACTATTTATAAAAATAATTATAAAATTAATCTACCTGATTGTCTATTACTAATACCATCTTGAAGCCAAGTATTTAGGAATGATGATTGTTTATTTTTATGTTTTTTTTCATCCGCTTTTTTTTTGAAGCCATAACCTGATAATTTTTTTTTTGTTTTTGGTATTTCATCCATAATATTAATTATTAATTATTTTATTACAGTCGACTACAGTGTCTCGACACACACTAAATTTACAACTTGTTAGTAGTTGTTACATTTCGAGAAAAATTGATTTATCAGAATTATTAATTGATTTTAAACATCATATTGTGTCGTTTCGTTATCGTAATTTGTAGTTTATAGGTATGCTATTAGCAATAAAATGTAATCCGATAAATGGATAAAGAAAATTTATTTATAACCGATAGACTCAATTAATACTTATTGGGTTTTTCACATTGTTGTTTCACTAAAGTTAAATGGAAATGAAAACTAAATAATAATTTGAAAAATGAAAATACTCATTATATTATAATGAAAAAACCCGTTAAAATATGCACTTATTATTTAGTAATTTGGCACCCTTCCGACCGAGACATCCTGAGCAAGTGCCCCGGCTCGCCCCCCCTAGATCCGGCCCTGATAGGTACATATATTATCTGATGTACTTAGACTTAGCTCAAATTCATTTTCACTAATGTAATGATTTATTATTGCATTCAATCATTCAAATGTTAATCAAAATTCAACACTATTCTTTTTATACCTGTATCCCTTCCACACCAGTATCTCTTGCCTTGATTTTTATTATATATGAATATAACAAAATGATTTTACAAATTTATAAAGGTTATAACTAGCAATAGTATTATATAACTAATAACTAGTTATATGTAATACATGTATTGTTAAAAAGAATCATATTATAATGATTATAAGAGATTATTATTAACAAATATAATTTTATATGGATATATGGACATATAGTAATATTAATATAAGAATTTAAATTATAAAATAATGAATATTATTATATGTTTTAGAAACTAGTTATTGCTGTGTGTTTGTTGGGAACGTGTATTTGTCAACAATATGAACAATCAGGACAGGGAGGATATTCGTCTTCAAATAACAAATATGGTGTTTCATCTCAAATAGGAAGATCACCCACGTCCGGAACAACCAACAGTGGCTCTAGTTTAAATGGTTACGGCGCTTTATCAGGATATCTTGGCCAAGGTCAAGTTGGGCAAGGTGGATATGGAAATGGTTTCAACGGAAATAATCGAAATCCAGGAAGTCGTAATGTAAACTGTGGTCCTAACGATAGTAATGGTGCCTATGAAGGAGCTAACGGTGGAAAAGGTAGCAATAATGGATATGGCAGTAACAGTGGTTTTGGAAGTCAGAATTCAGGTGGTATATATGGAAATAGCTTCGAAGGTATTGGAGGGTTTGGAAATAATGGTTTTAATGGGAATGGAGCATATAAAAGTGGTGGTTTAGGTAGTAATAATAATGATTTTGGTGGAAACAGAGGAAGCTTTAATCCAAATCAAAATGCTCCTCCAGCGGCTAAAGTAAGTTTTAATAGCTATTTTGGAAGTTCTGGAAGAAATAATCAAAGACAGTTTGGTGGACTCAATGCATCTGGTTCTCGTGGATCTAATAATTATGGCAATCAAAATATTGGAGGTTCTGGCTCATATGGAATTCAGAATGAGGCAAATTCTGGTTCATATGGAAGTCAAAATAGTGGAAGTATTAATTCTAATGGTGGAGGGTTAGGTTATAATGGTGGTCAGAATGGTGGAGGATTAGGTTATAATGGTGGTCATCATAATGGAGGTTTTGGTTCTTATGTGGGTCAGAATAGTAGAAGTATTGGTTCTTATAGTGGCCAGAATGGTGAAAGTTCGGGTTTACGCGATGGAAGTTCTAATTCTTATGGTGGTCAAAGTGGTGGAAATTTTGGTTCTTATGGTGGTCAGAATAGTAGAAGTTCAGGTTTACGTGATGGAAGTTTTAGTTCTAATAGTGGTCAAAATGGTGGAGGTTCTAATTCATATGGTAATGGTTTTGGATCTGTTGGAGGACAAAATAATATTGGTTCCAGTTCTTATGGCAATGGTTTTGGATCAGCACAATATGGCGGAGAATCTGATCTTGGAGAACTCGGACAAAATAATGGAATTGGAAAAAGTTCCACTGAGTTTAATGGTCAAGGACCTAATAGTAAAGACGGTTATTGATCTTAATATTAAATATTTAAATTATTATAAATTATTTAATAAATTATTATTATTTATTATTAATTATAATAATATTATTAAGTTATTGTAATTTATTATAATAAGTGACCATATTTAAAAAAGTGTATTTTTTTTTATATAACTTTTCAATAAATTTTGTATATTTATATGAATGTTTTCATTAAATCATAATAATTATTTAGAGAATTTTGCCTATAACTACTATAATATTATACATGGTACTCAAATGCATATATATATTTATATATTTTAGATTAGTTCACAAATAAAGATACTCGTACTTTATGCGATACCAACTTTAATTGAAATCTAATATTTTACACATGGATTAATACATTTTTTTTTATTTTATAGAAACAGATAAAATGTCTTTTTTGAATAGTGTAGTAATTTATCTTATAATGTTAATTTCTGTGAGAAAAAATAATCATAATTTGAAATAACTAATCGTGAAGAAAAGGTAATTATTAATCTGTAGTTAATAAATATATTTATATTTAGTTATACTTTTTATAAGAATAATTTAGGAGTATTACATCAAACTGCAGAAACTGTATTTAATTTTGATGCTTTTAAATGTTTTCTTAAATTTTCTTATTTAATTATTAATTTATTACATTCACGGCGTATACCTAACTATTATGACGTAATTTAATTATTTATTTTATTTCTAAAGAAAACTAATAGTACCTAGACAATACACTGATATGGACATATTATGGTAAAAAAAATTTTCTTCATTTATTCAAATAAATTACTGAAACAAAAATAAAATAAATAGGTAATTATGTGAATTTACACTGAAAAATATATTCATATAGTATAGTTTCTAGTGTAAGGACATTTAGTTAATTTAAAAGGCGGTTTCACTTTTAAAATAATAAGAGAAAAATAAAAATAAATTTAAAAAATATAATAATAATAAATATTCTTTACTTTGTCTTTTTTTATTAATTGAAAAAAATTAATAATTTAATAGCAATTAAAAAATTAAATACTCAAATTTATGGATTTCTTTCGTATGCATTGAAGTGCATTAAAATATTACACATAATTAAGAATAAACATTAATATTGTGATTAAAATGGACTCAGCGCACATGTAACTATTAGAACCGACAACTAATTGTTGTGAATTATTCGACAGGAATAGTTTAATGTCTTTGAATATTGCAATTGTTGCATAGTAATTACATAATATACTGCATTATAAAAATGATTATAAATTGTCTTGGGATAATTGTTATTATAATACTCATAAAGCATTTAAAATTATTATTTTATTATTTAGCTTATTAATTCTTTACTGTCTATTTATAATATTTTGTTTTTCTAACTTCATCATTACGATAATATATTATATAAATTATCAAATAATTATCATCTATGTAATCAGTATATTATATTTATTTGGTGTTATTAATAAATATTATACATGACTAAATTTTATTAAAATATAATAATTATTTACAAAATATGAATTTGAACAAGTTAAGGAGAATTCAATTTTCATTTTGAAAATATTTTGAATGTATTCTCTTTTGACGTTTATCACATGGCACATATTGTTGTTTCAAATCGATAATAGTATGAAATGAGAGAAACAATAAATTATTATAAATTAAATATAAACTATTTCTCTGTTGTCAATATAAATATTGATATTTGATAGTAATGTAAAATAACGTTCATAATCCATGGCAACGAATGAGAATTACGGACACAATATAATGATATAACGTAATGAATATTAGGTATATCCTAATTCAAGATTAATATTATAAATTTAATTATTTATATAAAAAATAATTCCAAAATAAAAAAAAAGGAAAAATGTGCAGAATCGAATATAATATACTTAATTAATTATTTTGCCTACAATATTAGAATTTAAATATGATTTAAGTAAATGTTCATATATTATTATACCCGTAAATACTTATTTTATTTCATAATATCGTAAAAGACAAATTTGGTGTCGACGCATATAATTTTATATAATTTCTTAATATTCTAACATTATATTTATATATTTTTATTATTTACCTTTTTGCAAAGGATACGTGATCCAAAAACATGACGGTGACGTAATAATTACCGGTCATCGACAAGGTTTGGAGTAATGCCGTGATAGCTGTCGCGTACGCGTTATTATCGCTGTCGGATTCTACCAGCTGACCATATTTGAGGTAACCGAAAACGATAGTCGCCAGCATCAACCACGCACGGGGTTGATACCGGACGGCCCAGCGTTTACCATCGGGCCAGTCCCCGTGAATATGATGGTCGTCCACAACCGTGATCTGCAGGGATCGATCAATGCGGCCGAACGAGTGACGGATTCGACGCAATCGGGTTGAGTACATGGCCGTCAGTGACGTACTAATAACGTTGATTGCGTTCGTCGAAAGGGTCTGCAAGTGACCAGACGCATCGCCGTTGGCCATTAACGATCGGATCTCTTCGGTCGTCAAGTAAAATTGTACCGCGATAATGGTCAACAGAAACGTGGTATGCCCGTCCATGTGGTACGCGGCAGTGGTCAAAACTTACATTGACCACAGCGGTCGGTTGTCGTAAATAAATTAACATAATACTTGACACGGGCTTCGAAAACGATCGACAGAACGACAATAAAAAATATTATTTTATACTGTCATTTTCAAGTACTATACTGTAGTCGAACATCGTGTAAACAATATTATAACATATTTGTATACACGCGTACTTATCATATTATGACTTTATATTTGAAGACATCTAATGAATTAAAAAGTAATAATAATAAGAAACGAATATTACTCGAACATAAATTAATCGGTGAAAGCGTGTTTTTTAAGATATATAATTACTTATATATTATATTTCAAAATTTATAGGAAAGAACAATTGTGATTATTTGTTATACATTTTTTTTAAATTTATAATTATTTATTAATTATGTATTTATTAAATGATTAATGATTTCATATTATATTGATTTTAGCGTATTAAACTCATATTCTGTTAAATACAAATTTAATAATATTGTATCATATAATATTATAATATTAACGATATTCACGATTCACTATCTTATTAATATGCAAATTATCTTGAAAATTGTTTAACAAAATAATTTTAACAATCATTTACGGTTTGATTTTTGAATATAGTTATATTTTTAAATTTAAATTTTAACTTTAATTCAAAATATCTTTCTCGTTTATAAAAATAAAGTTTTTATAAATGAAGATATAAATTTAAATTTACTATACTAAATTATTACAATTATTATAATATATCCATATCCGATGACCATTTAAATTTAAATATACACATAAAGATTCTAACCTTTTCTTTGATAATTATTGAAGTATAATCGTTAGTAATTATATATTGTAATTATAATGAATGATAAATAAGAACAAGTTAGTAATAAGTTAACATTTCTAAGTAAACATAGAAAATTACAATAGTAATTATATTAGTTTGGGTATTCGGTATTATATATGTATAATTTAGAAAATTGAAAAATTACGATAAAGCGTATGGAAAAAAAAACAATTATTTTATTGAAAAAAATTCTGTTTTATAAAATACAATACACGATTTAGCCCAAATACATCCTTTGGCTTTATTAAAATATTATGTTAAGCAGTATAATACAAATTAATATTGAGCAGTTAAGGTTATTATTTGTAATTAATGAGACTATATTATAGGTTCAATGGTGGTCAAATGATTTTTTCATGGGAGAATATGGTTGATTTTTTAACATGCAATATTTAATCATTATAATTTAATTTAAGGTTATGCTTAATATCAATTTTTTAAGTATATAGGTAGGTAAATAAATTCTTTATTCATATCATAACAATATAATATAATATAATATTAGAATACATCTACGTATTAACCAATATTTGTATTATAATGTTAAATCTATTTTTTTGTTATATTAAAAAAGTTGTAAATAGTATGAAAAATTTAATAATAATCGATGAATCTACCTACTGATGACATAAATAGTAAAAATCTAAAATGTATTAATACGTTTCGACTGATCCACTTAGTAAAGAAGAAAATTCACGAACATCCAACAAAGTACGGAGTAATTCCCGTATATTTTATATAAAAAATTAAATATTAATAATAAAAATAATAATAACAGCCTTATTTTTGATATGAGTCTAAAATTTAGAGGTTAGAGTTTTAAAATACAGTAGAACCTCGATTATCCGTGTTCGCGATTAACTGTGCTCACTAGCTTACTCTTCCGAAAATTTAAAAATAATTATAGGTATAGACTGTATATTGCACCCCTAGAACAAGACTGCCACAACTCAAAATTCATCAATTTTGAGTTATGCCTACTTTCTAATAGTAAAAAAAATGCTCTATAAAATGCAAGAACGCCACATTCAATACAATTTTTCATTTAGCCACTAAAAAGATGTGTCCGTATTGAATTATTTAATTTTAAGCTAAATTTCAAAGCAATAGAGCCATATTTACTTTATGGCAGTATACATATTTTAATTTATTCGATTAATCTCTGTAGTTAGTTAGTATACGTAGTTATAATCGAACATTTTATATTATACGTACATAATACAAAAAAATCGACAAACGTATTAATGACATTTTTGACTTGTTTTATACATACAATATTATAGATGTATAACATTATTGTATATATTTCTAATTATAATTAAATAAAAAATTTAATTATTATAAAAAGTCTTGGATATACGTCAATTGATCGTGCAAAATTTATCGCGGTAAAATTATTGATCATACGTAACAATTGATCGCGAATAAAAAAAAATCGTTTTTAAATATAAAGTTCAATAAATTATATAATACTTAATAATCTAAAATATTTTCTCTATATGTTATAATATTCTTGCTTGAATTTAGTACTCAAATTAATATTTTATTTTTGTATTTTAAAAAAATTAATGTTATGAAATAAAATACTGTTTACAATATATTTTTACTAAAATAATCTCAAATATCAGACATTTCTCACGATACACCTAGTTGATCTCAGGCCACAGTATAGTGTGTCGGTTGAGATGGATATATTCTGTGGAAATTTTCTAGTTGATTATAAATATAATATTATGTTTTTTGAGAAAAAATAAAAAAATGTAATACTAAACTGTACAATATACATAAATGTAATTTTTATAAATATTATAGAAAAAAGGTTATGGGGAGATATCTATCCTTCTCATCACTCCCACTTTGACTACCACTGTATGTCTGTATAGGTTTATTAATTAATTAGATCATTATAGTGCATTACGATGATCATAAATTATAATTTTGTTTAAAACCAAATTTTAATAAATAAATATTTAAATATATTACATTATTATTTCTATAAAAATAAAGGTTCTTTAAAATTAATTAAGAACCAACATAATATAATATTATGTTGAATATAAACACTAAACAGTATAACTGTTATGTATCACGTGTTGATGTAACCTAACCTAATTATAATTAAAAATTTCTATTTAAGTAATTTTGTATATTAATATTGTAATAATTACGAATTAATTAAATATAAATAAGGAATTTTTTGCTATGTTAAAAATATCTTGTTTTAACTAAAAAGTTTTTAAAATTTATTTATTTATAAGGTATTAAAAACAGGAAACTCCAAACAAATTGTAGCATTTATACGTATATTTTATACCAATACTTTCCTTTTATTTTATTAGTATACAATTAATTTATATCCGCAGTAGGTAGCCTATAATATTTATTATAACAATATTATTGAATATTAATTCTTTTGTAAAATATAAACATGGAATAAAAATATTTTAATTATTATAGAAAAGTAACGTTTATTTAAATAATATAATACAAGTAATAAACTTATTATATAATAATTATTATAAAAACAACAAGCATATCACCTTAGTTCTTAAAATGATTATAATACGATCAATATACATTAAAATATGTAGGTACTTATAAATTAATATTGTGCAAAAGTACGAGTAAAATAAACATAGAAAAAATTTTGTGCGAATCACAAAATTATAAGATGAGATATTAGCTTTGTGTGAATAAGAACAAAATATAAAATATTTATTAAATTAATAAATATTATAGTTAGAAAATTATTTTAACAAGATTGTATACATTTGAGCAATAAAAAAGTATTAATAAGATAGTGATCCACTTCCTAAACCTAAACTATTACGATTATTACCAAAAGAACTACCGTATCCTCCATTGCCACCAGTGTTTCCATATCCTGCACCACTAGATGAACCACTATTACCATTACTATAGGATCCTCCTCCTGAACTACCACCGCTACCTCCGTAATTTCCTGAACCACCATATCCACCACTTGAGAAGCCAGAAGACCCACCAATTCCACCTGAATTTCCATACCCTGCAGCATTATTACTGGATGCACCACTATTACCATTATTATATAGACCTCCTCCTAAACTACCACCGTTACCTCCGTAATTTCCTGAACCACCATATCCACCACTTGAAGATCCAGAAGAACCACCAATGCCACCTGAGTTTCCATATCCTGCACCATTATTACCATTATTATAAAGACCTCCTCCTAAACTACCACCGTTACCTCCATAATTTCCTGAACCGCCATATCCTCCGTTGTTACCAGTGTTTCCATACCCCGCACCATTATTACTGGATGAGCCACTATTACCATTATTATAGAAGCCTCCTGCTAAACTACCACTGCTACCTCCATAATTTCCTGAACCACCATATCCACCACTCGAAGGGCTAGAAGAACCACCAATACCACCTGAATTTCCATAACCTGCTCCATTATTACTGGATGTACCACTATTACCATTATTATAAAGACCTCCTCCTAAACTACCACCATTACCTCCATAATTTCCTGAACCACCAAATGCACCACTATTACCATTATTATAAAGACTTCCTCCTGAACTACCACCGCTACCTCCGTAATTTCCTGAACCACCATATCCACCACTCGAAGAGCCAGAAGAACCACCAATACCGCCTGAATTTCCATATCCTACACCATTATTACTTCCATAACTACCAGAACCGCCCAAACCCCCAGCACCACCAAAACCATTGCCAGATTGACGGTCTCCAGCATAACCTCCAACTGGATCAGTATATGTAATTTTAGGTTTGTATCCTTCTTCATCTGCTTCGTATTCTACTATTTGTGTTCGACCATCGGGTAATAATACGTGATATACTCCAGTGGCTTCTTCACCTTGGCGACTTTCTTTATGACCAAAAATAGCACCAGATTCTGGCGCATTAACTTCGTAAGAGAATTCATAATTTGCTGGTTCCTAAAAAATAAATTACAAAATATCACAAATCAATTAATTAATCATAATAAATATGAATAGTATAATGGAAATATTATCAAAATTTCTATTAGTAGTTGTCCATTCATTCCTAAATAACAATTGACAACATTATACTAGATAACAGGTATAATTTATGATAATTTATTAAATTTAGACTTAAAAAGTTTATTTTTAGTACCTACCAATTTTTACGTTATAAATTTGTGAATTTCGTGAATTTACAAATATATATTATATGTAGAAAATATAGTATATTTTAACTGAATAGTTTTAATCTTAAAATAAAATTAGGTAAAATGTTTCATTTAGATACATAAAGACCCTTAGTTTAATTATCGAATCCATTTATCTTAACACCATATAGGGGTCGAACCTCGTATCGACACATTTTAAAGCGACCATTGATAACTAAATAATTAAGTACAGTTAATATTTTTTTTATTGATATTCATTATTTATAATATTGTATTAAACGTCTTCATATAATATACATATATACTACATATATCCAAATTTCATTATATGCTTATTAATAGAAAAATGGGAAATATAATACTTTAAAATTACTAAGTTTCTAATGTAATGATTTTTAATTTTTGGTACTCAAATAGTATTATGTTAAATATTTACCGAGAGAGGGTCATTTCCGGATCCACCAAGTCCATTACCATTAGCACCACCAAATTGATCATAGGATCCAGAATTTCCAACTCCATAACCGCCATTATTTCCTGAAGATCCTCCACTAAATCCTCCTGTTGATGCACTACCATAACCATTAGATGATCCACTGCCATAACCTCCAGATGATCCACTGCCATAACTTCCAGATGATCCACTGCTATAACCTCCAGATGATCCACTGCCAAAACCTCCAGATAACCCAGTTCCATAACTTCCAGCTGTTCCAGTAGAAAGACCCGAAGAACCACTTCCGTAGTTACCACTTGATAAACTTCCAGTTGATCCACTTCCATAGCTTCCTAATGAATTTCCTCCATAATTTCCAATCGAACCCCCGTTACCTTGATTACCAGAAGAACCACTCCCATAACCACCAGATAATCCACTGTTACGACCATTGTTACGTGAACTAGATCCTCCATAACTGCCTTTGTTACCTCCGAATTTAGATCCGAATGAAGAATATCGGCTTCCAGATCCAGACAAACCGGATTGTGATCCATACTGATTAGCGCCACTAAAAAACGGACTTACTGACGAAGATCCTATTCCGCCACCATTCGTACCACTATATTGCGATTTTCCGCCGTAGCCACCATTCCGCCCATTACTGCTACTAGTTCCACTACTACCATAGGGTGATTCAGCTATTACACAGACGACTGATAAAATCAATATTATAATTCGCTGAAATGAAATAAAAATAAATTAAATTCATATTTAAAAAATATATTTTAATGTAACTTTTTAATACTATTTAGAATAAATATAATAATTGATACAGTCATAAAAATCTCAATAATTATATACCTAAATATAATTAATTATTAATATATTAATTTTTTTTTTATAAAAATTAATTATGTTTTTTAAAAATTTTTCTTATTTATAATTATTCGTTTAAAATTAACTTTATTTATGTATTTAACAGATCAATATACTTCAGAAGATATTGTAAAATAAAAGTTGGATAATTGAAATTGAACATGCATAATACATTATTCAGTAAAAACGAAGTAAAATGAGAGCATAAAATAAATAATATAAGAATAAAATTAAATAATGATTTAATTTATATAATAAAATTATAAAAGAGGAAGCATAAAGAGTGAAATATACGAATAAAAAAAAATTATTATTTAAGAGACATAGGGAAAGAAAAAATATAAATTTTATATCATTTTATATCATATTTTAAAAATAAAATAATAAAATTATCGTAGGTAATAAATTTATTTATGTCTTGTTTTCTTGTTATCAATTTAATTTGTAATATAAAAATATTATAAAATACCTACTGAATAATTTTGTATATATAAGTACTCATTTTTATTATATAATCGATATTTATATTAATGAACCAGTATTATATTATTTAATTATTAACATATTTAAGTTATTTCATTAAGTTTAATCAAACATTAAAAGGTGTAAGGCTATGATTCACATTAAATAATCAGAAAATATAGATATTATATAAAACAGGATATTTATTATTTTAGATAGTACTCAGTCAATGGTCTAAGTATTTTATTTTATTCCAAAGACTTTTATTCAATTTTTATTTACAATATTTTATATTCTCTATAAAAAAAATAATAAATATAGTAAAATATTTTTTTTAAAAAATATTAATTGATTTTTATTTGCATTAAAGTATATTTTATAGAGATGTTTAAATAATGAAAAAGACAGTTGACAGTGTGTATTTTATGGTTCAAAATTCAAATTTTTCATTAACTTCATAATGATTATATTATTTTGAAATATTAAATATAATGTAGTTATTACATTTAATGTAATTAAATTTTAATTTAAAGATAATTATTAATCGTATTATTTAACATAACATATAATAATAATATATAGGTATTATTATAATTTTATAATATAGGTATTATATTATATTAATAGCATATATGCATAGCAAAATATAGAAATACATAAGGACAAGATTAACTATGTGTTTTTATATAGAATATTCACACAGTATATACAAGTATATGTACATTAAAGGTTTATAGAAATATTTAAAAAATTAATTACAAATAATATTTATAATATATTTTTTTATAATTTTATATCCTAATTTTATTGATAATGATAATATAAAAAGAAAAATTTTAATTATATAATAAAATAAATAATTACAGAAAAAGTTAAAATATGGAAAACGAATACATGTAAATGTTCACCTCATTTTCGTATTTTATATTACTTTTAGATTCTGAGCGAAGCGGAGAATGTATTGGTTTTACAATGATGTGTGATTTTTTTTTTTTTATGTCTGTGTACAAAAATACTTCCAGAAATAATGCTCCGATTTTCACGAATAGGGTATGTTTCCGGTAGAAAAGTGGATGTAGTTGGTACTTTACTTAGGTCATTTTTTGAATTTCTCAAAATTGACGCTATGCGGTAGAAAAAACGGCGAAAAAATGATGAAAAAACGGCATTTTTCGCGAAAAATGAAATTTCGACGAATTCGATTTCTATATTTCACGATAACTCAGGCAATTTTTAAGATAGAGACCTGAAATTTTTTTTGGATATTCACATAGCTACTATATATATGTGGTAAAATTTTGGAACAGTTATGTTAATTTTTCTACAAAATATTGGACATTGAATATTTCGTAAAATTCTCGTTTTTACGTATATAATGTTTGATAAAATTAGCAATTTTTGGTATTAGGGTCTGAAAATTTTACTGAAGTATACTTACATATTACTTAACATCATACTAAAATATTAGAAAAATCCATATTCTTGATTTTTTTTTATAGCTGTTTTAAATTGATATTTTTAGTTCAAACGAAAATTATAATCTGACTGAACTTCGCTCAGAATCGTTTTTTCGAATGCAATGGTTTATCATTGCATTCAAATTCTAAGTAAAATTAAACGCTATGATTCGCACACATGTATCCTGTGCGGCAGGAGTATCAGCTCATCTTTTTTATATTAGGTATTATTTTATATTAATAACAGCCAATAGGTAATATGAATATAAAGATTAACGAATAGTGTATGTATGAACTATTTAGTTATTGCCATTTATTATCCAAATATATTGTGTTGGTATACGATAGTTTTTAATTATTGAATTATAAATTTAAAATTAAAAAAAAATTATTTAAACATATTCCTATTTGATACGAGTATTAAAATATTAAACATACTCGTATATATATTTTTTAAACAAATGATCTGTTAGAGAAGTATAGTTTTAAGTCTAAGCAATGTACAATGTACATAAAATTATAAATTTATAATAATTATTATAGGTAGGTAACTGTGACGAAAAAAGTAATAAAACAATATAGGTATATTAATAGAAATATTATTTTTAATTATATACATATTATATTTTTATAATATCAAAATAAATTATAATTTCAACTTTACAGCTATAAAAGAAGTAGTTAAGCAATGTAGTTTAGTTTCTAAAATATTTTCAGACTTTACAACTCAAAATTGTCATTTTTATCAAACATTATTAAGAAAAAAATCAGAATTTTAAGAAATTTTGAAAGTTCAGTATTTTTACAAAAAATTAACGTAACGAATACAAAAATTTTACTACGAATGTAAATTACTTATATAAATATCCATTAACATTTGTAAGTCTAATAATTAATTATGATTATTCGTATAGGTATATAATATATATAAGTCTACATTATTAACAATTATTTTCTTTTTCAAAATCCCAATTAATATTTATAAAGAAAAAAATAGTATAATTTTTGGACTTAATGGGACCTTCCCCAAATTCATCGATAAGTGGGCCCCATGCGATGCGGGCATTTTCTAGGTTTTGTTATTTTTCATAAAATCATAACTAAATAATATATTACTTAATAATATTATGATATAAAATAAAATTGATTCTTTTAAAATTAACAACTTTATTTAAGTTAACGTTAAATTATATTTAATTTTTTTTTATATTATATTCTTATATCTGAATAATTATCTAATATAGATACTCGTAGGTTTAATTTTAAAAAAATAATAATTTTAAATTCGAATTTACATTATAAACAATAATAATTAAAAATAATAATCAAAATTAATTAGGTATTAATGTATTATATTTAATTAAGATATAAGGTGTATATTATATATTTATATCACGCTGTATACCATTTAAATTATTAACTGAATACATTTAGGTGTATATAGACATATAAGATACCTATGAATTAATTTCAGATGGTTAATTTGAATAATTCAAATTTTTTCGTATGTTAACACTCAAATAATCTCGTTCACAATTAGTCAAAATAAGCCATAAATAATGTTTTTATTAATATATATATATATTTATTATACGAGTATAATTGTATTTTATACAGTAATTAATATATTTTTATATTTATAATTTTTCACGTGTGTTCGTATAATTAATTAATGGCGTGTACTTACGTTCATGGTATCAATAATAACTACTCGAAATGGCGTATACTATAACGGAATAATGCACGTCTATGAATATGATATAATATAATTATTATTACACGACGATTCGCGATCCAAGTGCGTATCGACTTTTCGGTGTAGGTACCTACGCGTTATTTGACGTCTGCAACGCGGTAGACAACGACGCAAACGATGATGTCTCGGGGTACGAATCGCTGAAATATATATACCCGAGGACCAAAAAGGGAGATTGAGCAATGACCGCGGTAACAGATCACCGCCCGGCACCCCTTCCGTTCCTTCCGACGTCACAGCGCCGTTGTCCAAAAATCGGCGCGTGATTATTTTTCGTTGGTCCCGCCACCGCGAAGACGGGTGTACTCCTATTGCGTATATGACGATATCACTGCAGTCTTGCAGTTGTAATGTAATAATAATATATGAAAGTGGAGTGCGAAAATAATTGTAATGTAATACTTAATATGAAAGTGGAGTGCGAAAATAATAATACGAGTATAATATGATGTCGCGATGATTTTGACCGAGTTACGGATCGACGGTATATACTCGTACATAGAAAAACATGGATCTGTATCGGTCGCGCAATCCGACGGGATGGACCGGTGGGCCTGAGACTGTAGCGAAGGATACCGCGGTATGCGGAGTAAAGGACTCTTGGCGTTTTAATAACGCGGTAACATATTATTATATACATAATATAACAATTAACAATAACGCGATCGGACAAGGACGATCCGTCTACTATACGCGTTGCGTTATCATCACGCGCAGCCCCGTTTTTCTGTGGGAAACGGTTAACGCGATGACACACACTCGCGTGCCGGTCGTGTCTCGTGTGGCCAAACGTTCGCTGAAATAACGCGATCGCACGACGAATACGCACGTCGACGACGACGGTCCATAACATGATTTTAGAATATTGTAGAGATGCGCGAAAAGCCGAAAATTTCGCAACACCGTACAACATATTAAGAATAATAATAAACATGCCCGTTAAATAATAATCATCGTAATAAAAACAGTAACAAAAAAAAAAAAAAAAAAAAAAAAAACGATTATTGAATGGAACAAACACGTCTTCGCCGTCACTCGGTCGTCATCATCATCATCATCATGTCTCGCCGCTCGTCTTCACGTATTTATCTATTATCGCACGTTGTTACATATTATTATTATTATTATTATTATTATTATTATTATTATTATTATTA
>JAIUCT010007982.1:991293-1029918 GCA_021307375.1 Tetraneura akinire
ATTATTATTATTATTATTATTATTATTATTATTATTATTATTATTATATACCGCGGTATAGTTTATTATGTTATTGTCGTAAACGCCGCCGTTGCCCAGCCGACTGGACCACCCCGCGGGCACGGTTAGTGGTCGTGTGTCATTTCGATCACGGACGACAGCGATGGATGATGATCCAGTTTTAAACGCATCTTCAATAACGCGCGTTACGTTATATTAATTTCGTGTTATTACATCGTCGTCTATATTATTTATCATAATGCGATATTATATTATTATTATCATTATTATTTCTATCTATATATAATGTATTATATTATTTATAATAATACTATACCAAGGTACAAGTATATGTAAAATCATTGGTACTGGTACATGTGTGTGTGTATATTATTATAAATATTATGTATTATCTGTGGCCGATATATGCGAGACGTACGATAAAAGAAATAATATAATATTATGTGTATAATGCACGGACCCGCGTGCGTACTGTATGTGTAACATTTTTATTCCAGTGTATTTTATTTTTTAGGCACGTTTTTTTCTCTTTCAATTTCGTTACTCTGATTTTCTATCGTTTTCGAAACACTCTATCACTGTCATTGTACGACGAATATACGCGTGTAATATAATATATAAATACACATCACCTAAATTTAAATTATTATTATTATTATTATTATTATTATTATTATTATTATTAATGTTATTATATAGGTAAGAATGTTCGGTTACGTCGTCTTTTCGCGCGATTACCGTTTCGCGAATAATCATAAGACGATTTATCTCAAATTTATACTATTAAATTGTTAAAATTGTATTCTATATCGTGTTTCAGTAAAAAACTGCAATTGGATTTTAACCATTCTTTAAGTGGAGTTAAAACATGTTTATTTTCATTCTTAAATGAACAAAATGTATTTAAAACTTGTATTAGGTAACTGTAACTTCAATGTACGTACGTTTACCATTCATGAGGTAGGTAATAGGAATATACGAGTATTATACATAATTATAATTGTTATTTTATTTAAATATTATTTCTATATTAAATCCTATTTGTATCATATTAGATTCTGAGGGAAGAGATAACATCATATTAAAATATTAGAAAAATCCCTAGCCTCAATTTTTTTATAGCAGTTTAAAGTTGATATTTTTAGTTCAAACGAAAATCTTAGAATCCATACGAATATTCTTCTTATAATATACTTTTTATCTTTCTCAATACTTTTACAATAAAAATTAATAGAAAAAACAAAAGATTTGAAAAATTTTTGAAAATTTTATTGAAGCATACTAACATAGATTTTAACGAATTTCCAAAATTTTAGGAAAATCTCAAGAATCAATATTTTTTTTATAAGTGTTTAAAGTTGAAATTTCAGTAAAATTTATATTTAATGTATTTATATGGATTCTTCCTATTATAATTCAATATTTTACAATAATGAAATAATAAAATTGACAAAAATTTTTATGATATGGGCATTTAGGTGTAAAGTCATTTTATGAGCATTTATATTGAACTTAGAGGCTTGAAAATTTTATAGGGTGTTCATTTATGTACTATGTGTGTACCTATAAAAAATTAAACACTATTATTTGTACACCTATATCCCTGTGGCAGGAGTATCACTCCCTTGCTTCTTATTATTATTATTATTATTATTATTATTATTATTATTATTAATTATTATTATTATTATTATTATTATTATTATTATTATTATTACTATTATTATTATTATTATTATTATTATTATTATTCTTTTTATTATTATTATTTATAAGAAATTATTTTTATTGCAGATAAATTTCAAATTTTGCAGAAAACATAAAATTATTTCTGTCATTTGTATAGTTTTAAATACGAGTATATATTATATAATATATTATACTATAATTCAGTCTAAAAAGAATTAAATATTATTTTCAAATTTTATTTATAATATATAACTTTATTCAGCACTGCACTTATCCTGAATATAATAAAAAAAAAAAAACGAGCTGATTGTTATTCGTGAAAATCGGAGCATTATTTTGGGTAGAATAAATGTCTTCAGACATAAAAATAAAAAGATGAGCTGATACTCCTGCCGCACAGGATACAGGTGTGCGAATCATAGCGTTTAATTTTACTTGGAATTTGAATGCAATGATAAACCATTGCATTCGAAAAAACGATTCTGAGCGAAGTTCAGTCAGATTATAATTTTCGTTTGAACTAAAAATATCAACTTAAAACAGCTATAAAAAAAAATCAAGAATAGGGATTTTTCTAATATTTTAGTATGATGTTAAGTAATATGTAAATATACTTCAGTAAAATTTTCAGACCCTAATACCAAAAATTGCCAATTTTATCAAACATTATATACGTAAAAACGAGAATTTTACGAAATATTCAATGTCCAATATTTTGTAGAAAAATTAACATAACGGTTCCAAAATTTTACCACATATATATAATAGCTATGTGAACACCCAAAAAAATTTTCAAGTCTCTTACTTAAAAATTGCCCGAGTTATCGTGAAGTATAGAAATTAAATTTGTCAAAATTTCAGTTTTCGTGAAATATGCCGTTTTTTCGTCATTTTTTTGTCGTTTTTTCTACCACTTAGGTTCAATTTTGAGAAACTCGAAAAATGACCTAAGTAAAGTACCAACTACATCCACTTTGCTACCGGTAACATACCCTATTCGTGAATGCTAATCGGAGCATTATTTCGGGTAGTATTTTTGTACACAGACATAAAAAAAAAAAAACAAAAAAAAATCACACATCATTGTAAAATCAATACATTCTTCATTTCGCTCAGAATCTAAAAAAATAATAATAGACACATATATCATTGTAAATCCAATATAATTTTTCGATTCGTTCAAAATCTAAAATAACAGTAGCTATATTGATCATTTGAAATACTCGAAGAGGCAAGTATAAAAATCATTAAATTTAATTAATAACTTGTATTAATACTCGTATAATTTTTCCCAATAATCTAATATTAAATACATTTAATTTAAATGATTTAAATATTTTCTGTGAAGTATTAGACGTTAGTGATCTACACATTTATTTTATATTATATACACATCATAATAATTGTGTTTAATTCCATTTTTTATAATTATATTTCATAGGTACATTTTTATCTATTTTTAATATTATATAATATCTTTATCTTGTTATAAACCGAAATAATTGTACTATGTTTTAAATTTAATTTTAATACCAGTCTTTTATTATATAATTTTATAATAGGTAGGTACATCATACATTGTATAATATATAATCATATGAATAATGAATATGAAATGTAATAAATTATAAAATTACTATAATGTTATATAATATATACATTATAAATATATATATCTCTATAAAATTACTTTTATTATTTAATTGTAGTTGCGTCAACTACTGAGTTTACATAGGAATATAATATATTATTTTATTGGACAATATTTATAATCACTTGGATAATTATAACATGTCGTGTAGTTTAATTAAATTCGAATTTTTTTTTTTTTTTTTTTTTTTTACATACCCGATTTTTAATTTATAAGTTAATTTTGATGGACTTTACTTTTTTCATAACGCTCTGGTTTATTATCTAAATATTTTGTCATTTCGTTAAACAAAGCTTCCCAGTCATTTAAATCTAAAATCTATATAACAACAAAAACAATACTCAAACGTGTTTGTTTAATTATAATTATAATTTTATTTAAAATATTAGGTTGGCATAATATGGGCAATTATATTTGATGAATTTCAGGTGCGGATCTAGAAATATGAAATGGGGGGGGGGCTATTTTTTATTTACAGAAAGACAAAATATACAATTAGAATATATGAATAGACATAAAAAATATAAACTCTAATATATTTTTTAATGAAAATATTTTTATTTTTTTTTTCTATATTCTTTACATAATTCAAATATAATATAAAATTACGAATTTTTAATAAGGAAGATTAAAAACATCGATTTTGTGATTTTTAATTCAAATCATAAGTTCGTTGTTAACTAATAACTTGTAAAGTTGAAACTATAAGTATTAAATAATTGTTTCTGATAATTTCTATACTGTTTGATTGATAACATTTAATAGTAAATAGTAATATCAGCAATAATTATATTTACATTTTAAATATATAGATATTGACGTATGACGTGCCTTTTAAGTATTTATTACATACTTAGCCAACATATAACACGTCCAAAAGGGGAGGAGGCTAAAGCCCTATAGTCCCACACCCTTGGTACCACGCCTGATGAATTCATTATTTTGTTTTAACAATAATTATTGAATGGATATAAAATGATAAATTGATAATAACGATTGTATTCGTTGATTTTAATTTTTCAAAAAATGAGATTGTATATTTCAATGTTTGTATAGTAATACATAAATTAATGTAGATATTGTTCATTATATAAAAAAAATAGTAAATGTATCCTGTGAAGTGTTTGCTATATAAGTACTTGTGTCATACATTATTAATATTATTATTTTTATTTTACTTTTTACGTAATTAAAATTTTAATTTAATGTTTTAAACTACTAAGTCTAAAAATATGGTTTAAAAATAATATTTTGATTGGAATGGAATATGGAAAAAGAAATACTTTATACTAACATGCACATTTTTATCAAATATTTTTTTAATATCTTCATTATTGATCAAATTTGGAAGTACGTTTACGACCCCTTTGTTTTCACATTTTGTTTCATCGTTAACATTATCACTATTAAATTCCTGTAATTTTGGTACCTATATGAATAATAGAAAATATAAGAATTTATTTTTTGTATAAAATAAATTATGAATTTATTTTGGTACTTCTTGTGTTATTTCTTTATTATTTGTCGGAGCAGAATTAATATCAGTTTGATTACTACTTTCCAGTTCTTCACACGTTTTACTCTCTTTATTTATATCTCTTGATTTTACGATTTGAACAGAACCTAAATATAATAAAATAAATTATTAATTTTAATAATTTTTTTCAAAAAAGAAGCAATACAATTAGTTTATTATATAAACCTCTAGAATAAAATTGGTAACACCAATTCCACATGAATACAAACATTTTTATTAGTTTTTTGGTAACATTAATCATAATAGTTTCTTTATTGTTTAACTATAAATTAAAATTACGATTTATGAATAAGAAAAAACAGGTAAAATAATATATATAATTGTTATTGGAAAATAAGTTGCCAAGGAAAGTTTAAACCTATTTTATTTTCTATTATCTGGTAAAAAACAAAACGACTATACCTATATATTTTGTATAAAATTAATAACTACATAATATCATGTATATTATCAATTTTCATTTAATATAATGCATTTTAATATATTTATATAATATTTTTTCTAGTAATATTAGTAACCTTTATCCTTTGGTTTTCGTAATCGTTTATATTTCCAAACATTTTTTTTCTACTTATTTCATAGTTCATATAAGTTATATTTTTTTTTCTTTGCTACTATTTATTATATACTTACGTAAACATGTTTTTTTTTTAACAATACCAAATCATGGTAAATTAATTTCTCCAATTTCTCAGTTTAGGATCACTTACTATAACTTACTAATATATAACATCATAATACGCAAATTTCGAGAATTTTATCTAACCTAGTAATTATATATAACATTATTTTTTTAGACACTTTTATTTGTTCATCACTATTTTTGTGTTCTAAAATTATTGTTTACAAATTATATTTATACCTATTACGTTGGTATAATATATAATTATAAAATTTCTCGTTTGACCAGCAATTAAAAAAAAAGGTAGGTAATAAAAATAATAATAATAAAATATAAATATTATTATTTGTTAGTAAAATATAATTTGCTATTTCATAATATATAAATAATATATAAATAACATATTATAATTATATTATACGTATGTGTGTTCATGTATCTTTTATATATACTTGTAGATATCAATGGGATAAAAACGATTAACGGAGATTCGAACTCAATAAATATCATATTTGTAGTACTGTAAAAAATTATATAGTTTATTATATTATAATCATTCGGATATAATAGTATAAATTATTAGTATGATATTTATATTATTATCTTAACATTTGTGATATAAATTTTATCGTTATGATGACATAATTAATATTCATATAAATTAATAACATAAATTATCCGATGTTTAATGAAAAATTATATTTTTTACATTTTATATTTTATAATTATATTAAATATAACTAATTATACCTATAATTATAATTACATTCGTATTATGCTAAGTATTTTAAAATAAATAAATTTATTGTGCGATATAAGTGTTTCTTAACATTTTCTAACAGGTGAGATTCGTCTGGGTAAAACTGAAACAGATAATAAAAATTGATGATTAAAAAAAAAAAAAAAAAAATTTAAATATTAAAAATTTCAAATCATACTTGTTGGCTGAATGGGATGTCCATTTTTTGCAATTGTTTGGATAACATAGCGGAATGTTGAAAATGAACGTTAGTGTCAAATAGTCCATGAATAATCATATATTTTTTGTGTCGTAATTTTTCAGCATTTTCAATTAAACTTGCATTTTGATAACTTTCGAAATTGTCCTTATATGAACCCATAAGACGTTCAGTGTACATAGAATCTGAAAATTCGTTTACATTGAATGGACATAAGAAATATAGATGATAACTTTTTCCATTGCAGGTAACTTCGTGTTTACAAGTATATTGAATAGTAATAATTTATACAAAACCGTAATATATCCAGTTTGTAATGGGTGCGACTGATAATGCACATTTAAAAAGGTTTTCTTCGTCTTTGGCTAAAACCATACCGGCTACGAAACCTCCAAAACTCCATCCCCAAATGCCAATTTTAGTTTCATCAACGTATGATAATGTGTCTTTAAGATATCTATAAAATAATAATACAAATATAGCTCATGTATACAGTATACTATTATCAGGCACGTATCTAGACCGTGATCTTGGGGGGGGGGCGATTTTTTTTATAAATATATCTATACTCGTATTATAAATTCATAAGTTGAATACTCATATATTCAGGGCCGGATTTAGGGGGGCCCAAGGGGCCCGAGCCCCGGGGCCCCCAAAAAATACATATTATATGGGCACCCCAAAAAAAATCTACTTTTTGTAAATTTTGTCGTAAATTTTTTAATTTTATAATAAATATATTTGTTTTCGGGATCAATAAAATAATTACAAATTAATAGAAATAGTAAGTTGTATGTAACAATAATATCGTAATCAATGATTTTAATGAAATAATAGAGTAATGTTTTTACAATTGATTTGAATTAAATTATTTTCTAAAATATTTGTAGAAAAATCTTGGATTATAATAATAAAACTTTTATTTGTTAAAATAAGGCCCCCACTCTAAATCTGGCCCTGCATATATTTATACTTTATATACAATTAAAATAAATACACATAAACTGTATGTTTATTTGTTTTATTATTTTCCATATAAAGAGGGATATTTAAAGTTGCACTCCCTTGATCAGTGATCACGAGCCGCCACTGGTATTATTATATTATGTTACAAATATATCTAGACTTATTCAGGTATTCAATTTCACTGTAACGTAAAAAGAGTTAATTTACAAAATTATTGCGATATTTCTATTAAAATTAAATTAATTATTGAATTTTGTGTAATATTATACGGTCCTTGGGGGGGGGGCGATTGCCCCTATCGCCCCCCTTAAATACGTGCCTGACTATTATTATCAAAAATGAAAAATAATTTATCACTTATATGAATTATTGTTAATTTTAAGTTTATAAAAATATAATATTCATTAATACTTCCTAATTACTTACTTACTGACAATAATTTGGTCGTCAACTTCATTCGTACCCAATTTCAAATAATTTGAAAATAACGTCCGTCTTCCTTGTCGGCTTGTACCACGACCATCGACTTTGGCCACAATAATATCATGATTTGAACTTAAATACATATTCAGGTCTATTTCAAATTTATCTAATGCCACGTTTATTGAGGGACCACCATAACTAAATTAATGACAAATTATGTTGATAGGTTTTCATTTATTATGAATATATTGATAGATATATAATATTGTAATAGGTACATGTTTTAGTTTTTAAATTAGAAAGTTGATTTGAAATTTCCAATATATAATATAATTATTACCTATTAAATATAAATATAATTTGTAATTTAATAATGGAAATAAGCTTTGATATTACTTTAAAATTTAAATTATTATACGCTATAAGTATAATTGTATAATATATATACCTACATACAATATATTTTCTATAAATATGATAATGAAGACTTTGAATTAATAATAATATTATAGTTCACGTTCACATATACAATTTAATATAATTAGATAATCTTAATATATATATATATATAATATACCTATAAGTATACAATTATATTAACGAAATATGTTGATTTTACATATTAGGCAGATAGTATTATTGATATAATACAATAATACTTACGTAAAAATTAATAATGGATATTTATTGTGTGGTGAAATTGTGACATTTGGTGGAATTAATAATTTTACACGAGCTTCATAATCGTCAACAAGTGGCACAGTTAAGAATAATACTTTAGGTAAATTGACATTTTCCAGTTCTTTATTCAACTTTTTATTTGTTTCCCACGCTGTAATTTTGTCTCCACCCTAAAAATATATTAAAACCAAAAATAAACATAAAATAAATCCAGTAACATATATACGAGTGTCGAGTAGTTAAAAATATTCTTAATATGAATTCTTCATACGCTATAAAAATAGAAAATACACTATAATTTATATTTTTAATTAAAATTGTAAATTATAATATGAATGATGATTAATAAAATGATAAAGTAAGTATTTAAATGCAATAAAGTTAAAAATTCTAAGAAATTAAATTGTTTTAAATTTTTTATTAATTTAGAAAGATATAATATAGAAAATAAATATATTTTTAACAACTCCTTACAAAAATGTCTGCTGTACGTACAAATGATGGATTGATTTTTATATTTGCTAATTTTTATATTTTATACCGTTTATATACATATTATTATTATATAATATATTGGATAAAAATATGTATCATTTAGAAAAAAAAATACGTTATTATAATAATTACATGATATATATCGTATTTTAATAAAACATGTTAATTTTAATAATAAAATTATTAAAAATATAATAATATAAAAATATTTATTAACGAACATTTAAAAATTAAAAACACTATAATTAAAATAATCACGGCATTATGATTTAAAATTTTTGAAAAATTATATTATATATTATATTTAATTATAAATTATAATAATATTATAATAATATTTAATTATAAATTATATTATATTTTATATTATTATAGTGATAAAATGATTAGAAGTGTTTTTTACCAGGGTTATGTCATAACCACAGACAGGGCCGGCCCAATGCGGTAGCAAAATAGGCAAACCCCTAGGGCGGCAATATTTTAGGGGCAGCATAAATAATTTAAGTGCAAAAAATTTGGATAAAACATTTTATACACATTTTTATATTAAGCGTATAAAACAAAGTTTAGTTTGGAACTAATGATTTCTGCTATTATCTATATAATGTAATTATATAATGTAATATTATCTATATATTGGATGTTGCAATCAATTCCCTCGAAGAAAGATTTGAACAAATGCATGACCACTGTGATAATTTTAAGTTTTTGTATGATATAAGCATTTTAAGAAATATGTCAAAAACGAAGAGCTGATACTCCTGCCGCATGGGGTGTCCCGTCAATTCATCGCGCGTCAATTCATCGTTCGTCAATTCAACGCGGTCAATTTATCGTAGCGTCAATTCATCGCGATTCAAATTCATCGTAGTGTCAGTTCATCGCGTATCAAATATAAATATTTTAAATACCACAATTATTGCTCGAATAAAATAATACGTTAGAATTCCATCTAACAATCAATCTAACACAATATACAAATCACGATAAAGTGTAAACGATAAATGTATTGCGGTGGGTATTCCATAATCTAATTTTGAATTTATATATGCCAAATTGCCAATTACAAGGCATAACAATAAAAATAATCATTCTATTATTACACGGCACACGTTACACGTAGACGTAGATTTATCTATTGCTTCAGTCTTTCGACAAACGTCGTCAAAATATACGTATGTTAAAATTGTGTTAGTTAATTGTGTTTAGTTGGTACCTATAGTAATAGGAAAAAATATATTATGGCTGTTCGAATGTTGAAAAGTGAGAAAAGAAAAGATATGCTAGAATTCAACAGTTATATTTTTTTAAAAGAAAAAGATAATGGCATTAAATCTATTTGGAAATGCAATCAATATTTTAAAAACAAGTGTCGTGGACGTGTTCATTTAAGTGACGGGAAAATTTTAAAAAATACCGACCACAACCATGTTCCGAATGTAGCAGAAGTAAATGTTAAAAAAACACTAAATTTACTAAAAGAAATAGCTACTAATAATACCAATGAACGTGCCCATTCTGTAGTAGGTACAGCACTTTCGCAAATTTCTACAGAATCTGCTGGTCAATTACCAAATATCCATCTACTCAAACGAACTATACAACGGGTACGTAAACAACAACTTTAATTACCTAATGATCCGATCGATTTTAATTTTACTATTCCTGACGAAATGACAAAAACCACTGATGGAAAGCTTTTTTTACAATATGACAGTGGTATAAATACCGACAGAATTTTAATTTTTTCAACATCTCTTTTATTAGAATTTATGTCACAATGTGATAATTGGTTTTGTGATGGTACGTTTTCTAGTGCGCCTTCATTATTTTATCAAGTCTATACGATTCACGCTGTCCATTATTCAAATGTTTTACCATCAGTCTACATCCTATTACCCGATAAAAAAGAACAAACGTATAGACGTATGTTCCAAGCTTTAAAAACAATTAATAATAGACTAAATCCTAAGTATATAATGGTAGACTTCGAAAAAGCTGCTATGAATGCAATAAATTATGAATTTCCCGATGCAAAATTAAAGGGATGTTTCTTCCACTTATCTCAGTGTATTTGGCGGCAAATTTAAACTACAGGACTTCAAAAAAAATATATTGAAGATGCAGAATTTTCATTACAAGTTCGACAGTTACCAAGTTTAGCTTACGTACCTGAAAACAAGGTTATTAATTATTATGAACAACTATTGGATACTGAATATTACACAGAGAATGAAGAATTATTATCACCTATACTCAGTTACTTTGAAGATACTTGGATAGGACGCTTGGACAGACGGCAAAATAGACGGTCACCTAAATTTAAAATTTCTATTTGGAATTGTTATTCGCTAGTTTCGGAAGACATTCCTAGAACAAATAACGCAATAGAAGGATGACATAACTGTTTTACGTCAATTTTAAATCAATGTCACCCAAGCATATGGAAATTTATATTAGCTTTGAAAAAAGAAGAAAATATTAATAAAATAAAAATTGAACAATATATAGCTGGCGAATCTCCACCTGTTAAGAAAAAATATCAAGATAGAGCCCAACGTTTGAAACAAATTTGTTATAATTTTGAAAATAAAACAACCACTGACTATTTAAGAGGAATAGCTCATAATTTCCAGTTGCAATTATAATTATTATTATTATTTTAAATATAAATAAATAAATAAAAAAAGTATGTACTTATATAAATTTAAAAATTATTTCTATTTATAATTTTTAGTAACAATAAATCTTATTATATGTATGTATTTTAAATATAAATAAAAAAAAAAATTATTTAATAATATTGTATTTATTTTTAATATTTTGTAATGACAAACGCGATGAATTGGTACTCGATGAATTTCAACCGCGATGAATTAACTCGCGATGAATTGACAGCGATGAATTGACGCACGATAAATTGACTCGCGATGAATTGACGTATATCCGCCGCATGGAATACAGGTGTGCAAATCATAGCATTTAATTTTAATTCGAATTTGAATGCAATGATAAACCATTGCATTCGAAAAAAACGATTATGAGCCAAGTTCAGTCAGATTATAATGTAGGTATTTTTTTAAATATTGACATTTTTTATTAAATATTTAAAACGCAAAATTTTTATATAATTAAATTATCAAAATTTTTAAAAAATATTTGTCAATTTTATTTAACATTATTGTAAAATATTGTAATATAATAAGAAAAATCCATATAAATAATTTAAATATTGATTTTACTGAAATTTCAACTTAAAACGGCTATAAAAAAAAAATTGAGAATAGAGATTTTTCTAATATTTTGATATAGTGTTAAGTAATATGTATATTATATATACTTCAGTAAAATTTTCAGACCTTAATATCATAAATTGCCAATTTTATCAAACATTATATATTGAATATTACACATACTACATTTAAACAAAATATTATTTTATTTATGATGTTGATTAGTGAAATTAGGGGGCGGCTAAACAAGTATTTGCCTAGGGCATTAAGATACCTCGAGCCGGCCCTGACCACAGACCATTATAATATGTCTGTAGTTTTAATAGAATTAGTATCTAATATCATCATTTAATTTCAATATTAGGTATACCACTATAATATCTCGTTACAAATTTTATTTTTGCTATCGCGTTTTCAAATTTCCATATTAAATTATTTGCTACTTTCTATAAAAAATATTTCTCATTTACAATCAAAATTGGAAAATTTTCTCTTGGTGGGGCATAAGCCCCTATAGTTTCACCTTAAATCTGTCACTGTATAGTATACCTATATAATATAAATCTAGTATGCATAATGCATATAACAGGTGCAACAAAAATATAAACGCGCGTGTATTGAAAAACTATACTTTAAGTCGTGCGCTATACTTATTATATTTTAATAACGACTCAAATGTTAGTGTAAGTAAATATACGTACGGTTTTCATTATATTTACGTATGGAATGTTTGGCCCATAACATATGTGCGCGTAATAAGTGTTTTTTTCACTGAGAACTGCGTAATTAAAAGTACATTCTGTGGTACAGGTCAAGCACTCTGGTTCTACGTGGTTTTGTTCCATATCCACAAGCACCCTATACATATGCTGTTTCTCGGAACCCCCTTCCGTATTGGCGAAATAATATCTGAAGAATAAAATATATTCAATCTATTAGAATAAATGATAAATAATGACAAGAAATCTAGCTTACTATGCAACTGAATATATGTAGAATGTATGAATGTATAAACGAAAAAGGTAAATATTATTATCCAGTAATTATATACATACCAATTACCAGCTCAGTTAAAAATAACAGTTTAAAAATTATTCATAAATATTTAAATTAAAAAAATAATACAAAATTAAATTTTCAATTAAATATAAATTATAAATTATAATGAACCATAATATCAGGGACATCAAAATTAAAAAGAAGAGTTGATATCGCTGTGGAAGAGATACAGGTGCGAGGTGCAAGGAGGATAGTGTTGAATTTTAATTAAAATTTAAATGCAATGATAAATCATAACATTCTAAAAAACGATTTTGAGTGAAATTCATCACATAATAATAGGTATATTTGTTGATTAAAATTTTTACATTCATATACGGTCTCTAGATTTTTTTAATGTAGGTAATGATTTATTATTGCATCAAATTTTAATTAAAATTCAACACTATCCTCTTTATACATGTATCCCTTCCACAACAGTGTCGCATCTTCTTTATACGTTAAAAAAAAAAAAAAAAAAAAAAAAATTGGTAAATTAATATACACTATTATTCAAAACTGAGTTGAGTAATATTATGTATTCGAGCTGCAATAAATTTTTTTTTAAAAGATTTAATCATTTCTATTAATCATCAATGTAAAAATATTGAAAAATAATAAGAAGAATCCTTAAATGAATTTTTAAATTTTCGATTAGACTAAAAATATCAACTTTAAATATATATAAAATAGTTGAAACTTGGGATTTTTCTAATATTTTTATTTACAAGAATTTTACGAAATATTTAAAGTTCTGTATTTTATAGAAAAAATAACGGTTTCAAAATTTTACCACATATAAATAGTATATATGTAAATACCCAATACAATTTTCAAGTCTCTAACTTTAAAATTGCCTGAGTTATCGTGAAATATTGAAATCAAATTCATCAAAATTTTAGTTTTCTTGAAAAATGTAGTGTTTTTGTCATTTTTTGGTAGTTTTTTCTATCTATAGGATATAGGAATAATATTTCATATGGCCATAGAGTAAATTTTGAAAAATTCGAAATTGACCTATATAATGTAACAACTACATCCGCTTTTTTACCGGAAACATAATATGCTATTTATGAACATCGGAGCATTTTTCTGATAGAAAAAGTTTCTACAGACATAAAAAAAATCAGACACACATCATTGTAAACCCTGCAGTACATTTTTCGCTTCTAAAAATCTAAAATAATTCTTGTTATAGATGTTAAAATTATTTTTATTCTTTCAAATATACACTTTTACTACATTAACTATTAACATAACGATTTAAATATTTTATTACAGTTAAAATGACGCAATGAGTTTACCACACAATATATAGGTATGAATTTAATACTTACATATAGTTTAATTCAAAATCCCACTTTATAAGTTCGGTAACTTCGTATTTACCGTTAGTTATTGACCGAATCTTACCGTCGGATTGACTTATAGCAACATGTCCAAATGAATTACCATCATCTTGTTCAACGGGATATATTAAGACGACCTGATGTTCAGGATTAATCAAGAATGATTGTTTAAAATTCAGCCAACCGTTCTCTTGACGAAATTCGAATAACTATAATACATAAGATATGTTTTTTTTTTTTTGTAACATTTTTATAAAAATGAAGTATTTGAACTCACTTCTTTAATTTCAGCCGTATTATTAGAAATGTAGTAATGCGCTAGATGAGATTCGTTTTGAAATCTGTTCATCCACATTACAAATAAATCATCATCTCCTGACCACATAACATTGTATAGTATAGTTTCATTACTGGAAAATTAAAATATAAATCATTAGGTTTATCTTTGTGTAGACACTTTTACTACCCGAAATAATGCTCTGATTTTCAAGAATAGAATATGTTTTCGTTTGGAAAATAAATGTAGTTGGTACTTTATTTAGGTCATTTTCGAATTTCTCAAAATTAATCCTATGCGAAAGATAAAACGACAAAAGAAATGATGAAAAAACGGCATTTTTCACAAAAACTGAAATTTCGACGAATTCGATTTCAATATTTCACGATAACAGACAATTTTGAAGTTAAACACTTGAAAAATTTATTGAGTGTTTACATAGGCACTATATAAATTTAGTAAAATTTTGGAACGGTTACGTTAATTTTTCTACAAAAAATAAGATGTTAAATATTTCGTAAAATTCTCGTTTTTATGTATATATAAAATATAAAATAAAATTTGCAATTTTCATCATTAAGGTTTGAAAATTTTACTGAAGTATACTTATATATTACATTACATTATATCAAAATATTAGAAGAATCCCAAATCTTATTTTTTTTTTTTTATAGCTGTTTGACGTTGATATTTTTAGTTTAAACGAAAAACTTAAAATCCATACGATTATTATTCTTATTATTTCTCAATACTTTTAAAATAAAAATTAATAGAAAAGCCAAAAACTTTGGAAAATTTTTAAAAATTTTATTGAAGCATACTTATATAAATCTTAACGTACTTAACGTATTTCCAAAATATTAGGAAAATCTCAAGACTCAATTTTTTATAGGTGTTTAAATTTGAAATAACAGTAAAATTAATATTTAAAGTATTTATATGGATTTTTTTATTATATTACGATATTTTACAATAATGTTAAATAAAATTGACAAAGTTTTTTTAAAATGTTGAAATATTTATTGAAGCTTAAATACATTTTACTTAACTCAGTTCCAATTAATTGTGAATTATTACATTTACGATTTTGTTGTACTTATAGCTGTTTAAAGTATAAAAAAAGAAGAGCTGATACTCCTGCCGCAGGGATACAGGTATGCATAGTATTTAATTTTAATTAGAACTTCAATGCAATGATAAACATTCGAAAAAAGTATTTTGAGCGAAGTTCTGTTAAATATGGGCATTTAGGCGACAAGAGATTTTATGAGCATTTATATTGAACTTAGAGACTTGAAAATTGTATAGTGTGTTTATTTAAGTACTATATATGTTATCTATATCCTATATGGTCCCTATATATGTAATAAAATTTTGGGTTTTAAGTATTTAATAAGAAATGTCAAAATTGTAATTAATTCTTACATTATCTGATTGAACTTCGCTCAGAATCAATTTTGCAATCAAATTCTAATTAAAATTAAACACTATAATTTTCACACCGGTATCCCTGCGGCAGGATTATCAGCTCTTCTTTTTTTTTTTTTTATTATTAAATAATATAATTTAATTTAATACACTCAGATCTCAATATTCCGTCAGTGTACGAAGAAACTAAATTATATTACAAACCTTTCTATCTTGGCGTTCTAAAATATTACCAAATTATATTTAGACTTAAAAATAGTATATACTATTTTTCAAAAACTTGTTTATGAATGAACGATTTTTATACTTTTTTTCGATCTGGAAGATTTTAACGTCGTTCCTTTTTACATAAAATAAAAATTCTTCTTTAATAAATTATGTGTCGCCCAGTCTTTAAAAAGACAGTCAACTAGGTGACAAAATATCTTCACTGGGCGACATTTGTGTCGCCCAGTTTACTAGTTTAAAAAATGCACTGATTAATTCATTATTTAATAAAAAAAAAAATTGGTTTTGAATACATTAAATTGATAATACGGAATTTAAAAATATATATCAATTAAATTTTTCGTTTGACGTAAATATATTATAAAATAAAAAAAAAAATTAAAATGTTCGTAAATGTCAAGTACCTTCAAAGTATTAATGGCTAATTTTATTTCATGTTTGGTAAAGTGGCATCGAAAATAATAATAAAAAATAATTTTTGTATTATAATATAATATATTATTATACCTACTCTTACTCACCTGTAATTTTTTACCGGTTTTATTGAAATAGGATGAAATTCGTATGCAATATTTAGAATTTGTACGAATAATTCTATTGTTGGATTGGGATCATTAACCTGCGATATTAACATAATACACGACATTTAATTATTTACTGTTCTAAGAGTGAACGTACCTAATATAATATCGTGTATGTACTTTTGGATAATGATAACCGTGTATTTCTTCGTATTGATCGTACATGGTACTCGGTATACCGTAATGAGATAGATACACCATTGGTACCAATGTTTCGTTGAACGATGCGTAAGCTAATTTAGTTCCTTGTTTAGAAAACCACATCGCACGATCAGATGCAAATATTTCTTCTAACATATCGTGTTCAAAATAAATTATTTATATAAACTTATAATGCACAAAGAGTAAAATTAATATTTTTATAGGCATAACGATATAATATACGGTGTGCATATATACGTACCCTTGTATACCCAATCAGGAAGGCCGTAATGTAAATTATTAGATCCGTGGAAAGTAATTTGCTTTGCGTGGTTTGGTTTTGCCACCGTGGGTATATAATAAATATTGTAGTTGTCAACGATTACTAGACTCGAATCAATAGGAGACCATTGAGCGGCCATTATTTTTCGAACATCATGATGTGTGTCTCTTAATGTTACTTGTTTTCTGACGTAATTTATGAACAAAATAAGATTATATTCGTTTAACATTATAATATCGAAAAAATAAATTTGTACACGTTATAATATAGCTTAATAACGTTATAATTTTATAGTTGATATCGTTGATGTGATAATGTAATATAAAATACTCAAATTTACCCGGATTTAACGTTGATGATGTCATACATTTTCATAAATTTGTTATTTATTTCCTTAAAAAACAAAACATAATAATATAATAATATGCAGTAGTAATTAATGTTTAGAATTTAATTATAGTAAATCACTGGAAAACTGAAACCGTATATTATATAATATTAAAATTTATTAACATAAAATTAAAATACAAATTTTTATTTTTATTTTTGTAATATAAAAATATCAAATTTAAAAAATTAAAACTTTTATGATCATTATATTCGAAAAACTGAAAAATGTTATAATAAATATTAATTATATTAATTATTATAACTCGATTATAAATATTGCTATCATAAATCTTGATTAATCATTCATTAAATTTTAATTTAATTTGGTCTCAAATAATTATGGTAACTACTAACTATACTTACCTAATTAGTTAATTACATTTTATATAATATTTTACATCCACATCGGATAGCCGTTTTGACATTTTGTCCATTTTGCGAAACGGAATTTTATTTTATCCTCATGGCGTAATTACGTTAACCTTAACTGGATGATATTTCAGTATTTCACGAAACGAATATACGTATATAAGTACCTAAACTTCATTATTCGGAACTTGTTATATTATTTGAACATTCATGTATAGTGAAATAAATTTAAAAATAATATTTTTACTCAAAAAATATTTTGTATTACTAGAATTAAATAAATTAACATTACGTATAATTTTATTATAATAATAAAATTAATTTCAATTTTTTAAAAATAGTATAATAATATTATATTAGGATAAATTTATAATGGAATGTGTCTGTTATTTTATCGTTCAAATTATATTATATTAATTTTTGCAGTGTATAATTTCTTAATAATTGAAATTACATTACAAATGTAAATTTATTTAGATGTATATTTATAATTAAATAAATATTGTAAAATTGTATTATTTAATTATATTATTAACTATTTGGACTAACGTTGTACGTGTCAAAATATAAATAATAATTAATTAAAGTTAAACATTGTTTTTTATGATAAGTATAGTAGGTATAATAAATTAAAAACATTTCTTTTAAAAAATATATTTTATAATTATATTATACTAGTATATAATAAGTTATATTATGCATATTAATTAGATTTAATAATATAAATATAAATTATATTTAATAATATTATATATATATATAAAAAAAAAACAATTGAAATTAATATTAATAATTGTTACAAATCTTTACTCAATATGAATTGTATTATCTAATTTCACGGTATTCTCTTTGAGTAAAATTATTTTTTGAAATTTCATTTCGCTAAATCGATGTTCAAAAATGATGACGGAACGAATTCCGCATATAGTGAAATTTAGAAATCCATTTCGCGTTAAACGGACAAAATAAAATGCTTATATCCATTTTATCAAAACGGGTAGTTAAAATGTATAATTTTTTTTATGTAAGTAGTAAATGAGATATTAAACATTTACCGTGTCATCATCTTCATAAGCTATTAATAAGTATTTTTTATCGGCCGAAATGGAATATCCGCTATAATTTTTCATATGCTATATAACACGAGAAAAAAATTATGCATATAGTAAAATATTATTTAATGTAATTATTTAATATTATAATGCAGTGGCGGCTCGTGCCTAGGTGCGCAGGTGCAAGCGCACCTCATGGCTCATGCCATTTTATAAAAATAATTTTTATAATTTTTCTTAAAACCTAATCGTTATAAATTGTTCATTAAAAATATCGGAGGCCATTAAAAAAACATTATTCGAAAATATTTTTCGGTAACGTCATGAACATATTATTGCTCCTAAAGTAATAACAGTTATACAATATGCACACATCAATCGGTGCGCAACACTGTGACAGCACCACACGGCTATATAAAATACGCATGGTCGACGAGTGGGGGCTCGCGAAATACAATGCAACTCGGTGCGCAGTTACTACTGCGAACCGATTTTTAAAATTAACGTTATTTACGTTTAATTTGGAGGTTTTCCATTTGTATTCTGATTTCTGCACGGTATAGAATTATTACATAAAGTATAATCATTAAATAATCTGCTCAATTTTGTATAGAAAATAATATTAACTATATTACATTATTACCTATCTAATATGGTACTAAGTACGTATTTTTTTAAAAAATTTTATTATGAATATTCCTGATTTTAATAATAAAGTAATAGACCTATTTGCTGAAAATAAAGAGAGAAGACTCGATTTTATATACAAAACTAATTAAATTAAAATTAAAATTTAAGTTATTATAAGTTATTTATATATTAATAAGATTTATTATTTATTTAAAACAGTAAAAATATATTACATAATCAATGCTTATTTATTATTATTTTGCGCACCACCTATTTTTAACACCACGAGCCGCCACTATTATAATGTGCAGGGTACATCATTCAGTTTATAAATATCGGATAATTACTTGCATTGAATTGAATGCTAAAACAGATCTAATGGATTTATTTACATCGTACAAAATAATATTTCCTCCCTCGTCTTGCGTTAAAATTTCGTCATCTATATAGTATAATATTTATAGGGAAAACGGCTTTATTAATCGAATTATAAATTGATGTAAATAAAACAATATTATTCAAATAAAAAATTTAGCTGTACGTCATTAATATTTAATTTACTTATAATAATTATACTACTAATTTTAAATATTCGTAGACTATGCACATTTTAAAAATAATTTTCATAATTTATGTTTGACACAATACACAAATGAACGGAACAAAATCAAGCACGTATTCAGGATCAATTTTCGGGGGGGGGGTTAAAAATTTGTAATATATGAAGTAAAAATAAATGATTATATTATACGTAGTTATATATGTAGTTAGTCTTTATATTATATTATAAATATAAAACTACTTTAAAAATTTCGGGGGGGGGAACTCCTAACCTGAACTCCTAAAACCCCCCTGGATACGGACTTGAACAAAATATATTATATACCTAATCAAAATGTATTATTTGTATAATTTAAATTATTACCTGAAAACCAAGTAGCTTTGAAATTTAGTGGCTCGTTATTGTTTAACAATGTTTTAAATTTCAATGTTTCGTTTTTTTTTAAACGATTTTCATAATATTTAGACTCGTCTATAGTGAAATAAATTATGATAGTGCTTATCGTGACAATAAAACAAAACGCTAACCATGCCGTAACGAATCCATTTCTGATTTTCCATATAAAATATTCCTAAACACAGAAACAAAAATAACGATATTAAGATCACAACGCATAATGCGCGATTATTTATAATTTTAATTTTCATATAAATCATGATTTATATTAGTTATTTTTTTCGTTAACTAGATTTTTATAAAATTTATATTTCATAATAGATAATACGTATATAATAATCGTATTATATAATAGTTGTTATTTAATGTATATTCATAATATTTTTAAAACTATTTTGATAAAACACTTATAAAAAATATAATTAAAATAATAAATATAATTTATAATATAGATACCACAATTTATTATCATAAACTAAAAGTTTTAAATTATTGAATTTTTTTTTTATATATACATACAGTAATAATATAATTTGTTTAAAATTGACAATACAATAATAATTCGTAAATTTACTTTATATATTTACATAATATAATAGTTATAAATAAACACGATTTGTGAAATGTAAATTTCTTAATTTAAAACATAATACGAATATACGATATGATAAATATACAGACAACGAATATGGGGTATAGTGTCCTCTTAATATTCTAAATAGTCTATTTTATTCGAGTCTACAATACGTAAAAAAATATACTTATAAAATAGTATTTCACCTATATCTTGTACGACTTGTAAAATCATTTATATTATAATATATTATTTAATAGGGCAAAATATTTATAAATTATACGAAATGGAAAATTTACCTATTTAAAGGCTTTTATAATGCACGATTTATATAATTATTTATATTTTGTGAGGAATTATTTTTTTTGAAAACATTAATTTTATAGAATTAAATGATATATGACCTATATATATGGCATTTGACGTTACGGCACTAATGAATTTCATCTATATCATTCCGAGGGTAACAGAGAAATAATAATGATACCTAAAAAAAAATTAAAAATAAACTAGTACTACCTAATATAAATCTGATAATAATTATAAAATTTGATACCTAATTATTTGGATTTCGTATAAATTAAAATTGTAATAATAACAATATAATATAATTGGTTAGTCGAAATATAATTAAATAAAAATGTACATACCATTGTGTGTGTGTGTATAATATTATGTTTATAACATGTATGACAATGCACAATATTATTGTAGATACTAAAAATATTTAGCAATGTCTAAAGTTACAGTTGAGCGTATAGCTGTTCCATTTTCACTAAATGATGCGGTTTTTTGCCATTGGTCGCATATTACATAAAAGCATCTGTCATATGGTATTTAAACAGATGTTTAACCACACCACGCGTATTTTTGAAACGAGTTGAATATTCAAAAAAAAAAAAAAAAAAAAAAAAAATTGATAATGCACGGGTATTTATACATATTTAGTATATATTATTATATATATATATAGAATACAATATAATATTAAATATTTAAATGTATGATTAATCGAATAAAAAATATTAACGTGGCATCATTTTTTTTTTTTACTTATCTTACAACAAATTTTAATTAAATATAATTATTTAACATTGAAATATTTTACAGCAATAAATATTGTCTAATATTCCCGGCGAGTAATTAATTTAATATCACGTATTATTATTTTTGTATAATATATTGTATATTATTAAATATTACAAAATGAAAATTTAAAATTCAAAACACGTTTCATTTAATAACATATTATTATTATGTAGGTACCTATCTCACACATTCACGTAAATTTCTTACCTGCTACCTAAACATTATTACCTAAAGCTTTACGATATACTATTGTTTGTAAGAAAAATATTTTAAGGAATTTATTTAAGTATATTATATAAAATTTTAAGGAATATTATCTTTTGTAATATAAATGTAAGTAAAGATTTGAAATAAGTAAAAACAAATATCGATTATTCGTAGCATTGGCAGTTTATAATATTATATTATATATGAATGTATACAACTTGTTGAATGCAGAGAGTTCTTAAATTTTTTTTTTTTTTATGAATTATTTGATTTATACGTTAATGCACCACTCGGCTTTTTTTTTTATATATAAACATTACGAATTATATAGCGGAATAAAAAATGTGTTACGCTAAAAACAAGAGCGCCGACAATACCAAGAAATTTATCTAATGGAAAATTATTTTTAGAAAATTGCATTAATAAAATTAACTTGGGTTTGAATTTCTGAGTTTGAAATCATATAATAAGGATAAATATTATTTGGAACGGACATTTCTTTGGAAAACATAGGTAATATATTTTAATGAATAATGAATTTATTTGGAAATACGTTTTAAGAAATAGTTGTTATTATCTTAGATAACACGTTATCTGTGTTATTATTAACTTCTTTAGTTCTTTATCATAAAAATAATAGTTTGTTAAATATATATTATACCTATATGCTATATATATAAAAAAAAAAAATAATAAATTTATATCAAAATAGGTGGAACAGATTATTTCATTGAGAAAAAGATTCATAATACAATTTTTTTAAAACAATATTAATATAATAGGAAATATTATGTTCAAAATCTTTCATATTAATTATTATATTAATTAGGTTTAAATTGCAACAATAATATTATGTAGATATTAAAATTATTATGACACCTGTGCCTATATTTTAATATTAGAAATAACTAAATAAGTAATAAAAAATGAAATACATGTACGTTACATGAGGGTGATATTTATTATTTATTATTTTAACATGAACAGGTTTCTTGTTATTAGCTTTAGTCATTAAATTAGTATTGAATGTATTATTAGAATATTAGCACAGCAGTGGATATTTTTCAAGTATTTTTCACTAGGTGACATAATATTGTAAAACAATTCGAATAAAACTGTTTTATTATTAGTTACCTACTACAACAAATATAGACTACATAACATAAAATAACATAAATAATAACATAAATTGATTGTTTTTTAAATTAAACGGTTTCTTCACTTTAGATAGGTACTTTTCTATTTATATATATAATAACATTATATAAATATAATGTGACTAATATAAAATATTATTGTATAAATATTGTTTGATGTGCATAATATATTATTCGTATAATGGTCAAACTGTAATCTACCAGATATGGGATCAGTTATTATTATTTCCAATTAATATCTCTTCCAATAATTAATGTCGGTTCCAACCACATATATAAGGGTATATATTTAAATATCTGTGGTTCCAATAATTATATTTAATTTTTTGATTAAAATCCGTTCAATGCGATATTTTATCCATAATTCATTGATATTACAAACATTATCACATTATTTTGTTTTTCTATCGCATGATTTTGCAGAAAAATTGAAATGTTTCGTTGGATAAAATTCATAGTATCGATTGGTGAGCTAAAAACGTACTATTTTTTATTATTATTATTTTAATATGATTAGTATGATATTATTCAGAGCGTCCCATATAAATAAAATATTTAATAAACTAAACAGGGATAACAGCAGGAAATATAATTATAGTTTTTTTTGAAAAGTTAATAACTATAAAGTAGAAATGACAAAACGCAATAGGTATATAAGTGATCAAAACGGTTCAAATAATTGCATAATGTGTATACACATTTTTGTATTAAAATGCTTAAATAACAGTATAAAAATACATGTTAACATAATATCGTTTATTTATTATGCCGTAATAATGAATCAAATATATTAAATATATTTTTTTTGAAATGTGTGTAAATAATAATTAATAAAAATAATATAAATATATTAATGCGAATTATTTATAATATATGAACATAAAATTATGAAATATTTTTGCTCGGTATGTTCGAATTGTTTTCTATTTGTTTCCGTTTCAAAAACGTTTCCTTTCGTTTTTCGTCTAGTTTAATTAGATTCTTTTTGGACGTTCTACCGTTGAACATGACGGGGAATGGCGATTGGCTCATTTCTGTATCTATATAATAATATAACATACTTTATTATAAAACAAATAATTATAATTTTATCGAAATAACAAACCGTTTATAAAATATGAACACTACATGGACATGAAGGCACTCAGGCGGGTCTTAAGTTTTTAAATTTTATGCCTCTGAGTACTTCAAAATATGTTACCACGTGATAATCGACGTATTAACGTTTACAAATTTTAATTTTATATACACACTTTTATCGTTATATTTTAGCGTAGAAAAATTGATGTGTGATTTAAGTAGTTCCAGCGTGGTAAATTTTCAGAAAATTTGGCGGAATCGCCCCTTTTTTTTGCTTTTTGCAATTTTTGCTTTTTTTTGTATTATATTATTCCTATATATATATATTTTTTTTTATAGGAAAATTTACGATATTTTGAATCGTTATTGTTAAATATTATGTTTAATCTAAGTATTAAAAATATGATAATACCAATAAAATGAGACCAGAAATATGTTTTCCATTAATTATTTTAAAAAGCTATTAAATTATCGTACGATACGGAGAACGGTTGCGTCGCCGGGCAACTATATCATTGTGACAACAACGGACAACAATAATAATATTAAAAAACGAAATAAAAGGTGGAAACGAAACGTTATTGTAATTATTATAGGACGTATCGACATATCGTTCGTGCAACGTTTAATATTCGTATGGTAATAATACGCACCGCGCAACGCAAAACGTTAATACATTAACGTGGCCACTGTATCATGTGTAAACGCAACGCGGCGTCGGCAATCGCTGTGACTATTGCGGCGTTGGCGACCGCGCGCGTGGAATGTCACGTCAAAGAAGCCATACAAGATTTGTACGCCGAAATAAGGGAATCCGAAATGGCGGCGGGTCGTGGCGACGAATCGTTTATTACGCATCTGGACGAGGCCACATCGTCCAAGGCGAAATACGTGTCGGACAGTTTGCAGCGGATGATCGGCGAGAAATCGCGTGAAAACGTGGTTCGTGAAGCCGATAAAATTGACGTGGTCCCCGCGGCCGGCGTCGTCGACTCGTCGGCCATGCACGCGGATCACAAACCTCCGAATCAAAATCCAAATCACGCCACGTACGACGACGCCGGTGACAACGACCCAAACGGCGGCGTCCGCGTCGACCGGTTGATGCAAAAATTCGTGGAAGTATCAATGGGGAAAACCCGGAAAAACGCCAAGTTAAAAAGCAAGGGCACCGTGTCGACGACCCCGGCGTTAACGCACGTGGACGCGATGGAACGGCGATTTAGCGACCTTTTCGAACTATTCATACGGCCGTCCACCACGGCCTCCGCACAGTCCACGTTCGCAACTGCACACGTGTACTGTCGCCACAAAGCGCCACCGCCGGTCCACCGTACTGGCGGTGTTGGAGGCGGACTGTTCCATAAAATGTTCAACAAACAATAACCGCGCAATTTATGTTATCCCTGATTTATTATCGTTATTGACGTGTGCATGTATTCCGCGCCATCACTATCCATAATCAACACACGCCGTGTTGAACATAAACGCCTATCGTCGTACATATTTATTTTTTTCGATGTTTAGAAAAAAAATTTCGATTTTTCTACGGTGCGCCGGTATACATGCATACGTTTAATAAAATAAAATATTATTTATAATAAAATACGAATTTTGTAAAATCGCGTTTTAATTTAATTCACTATACAACGGTATCAAGTAATCAAATTTTTCGGTTTTCTAATAATAATATTATTAGTTATTTTAACCTAACCCAACCGTAATATTTCGTTTACAAATTATTAATTAAATTAATGATATACAATTGAATTTATACTGGTAAATAATTCCTAATTAATGAAAAATGATATTTCCATGATGGAACGAACCATTCGTTTCTTGATATAATAGATAATAATGTTTAATTTACAAAAATAAAATTTTATAATTTTTAGAAAAATCAAAACTATAAATTAGCTATATAAATTTGATTATTAAAAAAAAAAAAAAAAAAAATATTTTGTTTAAATTTGATATTTATAATACCACCAAAAATATTAATAATATAAAATGTAAATTTATATTATTAATTCATAAATACACATAATAGATCAAAATTTGTTGACAGGAACAAACATGGTGGGACACTCGGTCAACGTACTATCGTATCGGTTAATTATACCTATTGCTATTATAATTCTTAGATGAACTTTAATTATCAAAATGTACATTATACGTAATCTTATTTTTACATTATGTATAAAATTATAATAATTACAACAATTATATTACCAATGCTCGAGTTGCGATGTGATCCCTTAAAAAATTTATTCGTGGTTATTATGTTTCTGTACTTGGGAGTCGTGAAAGTGTATAATAATGGATTGATTAAAGCATTTATTGGCACAATAAATATCATCACACAAACGTACATTTTACCTGTAATAATTATAGAAATATTTAATATTTGATATTGTTATTCACTACCTAGCAAACTTAGCTAAAATAATATTTAAAATATTTAATATTATTCCCCAATAATATTTTAGATCCTGAGCGAAGCGAAGAATGTATTGGTTTTACAATGATGTGTGATTTTTTTTTGTTTTTTTTTTTTTTTATGTCTGTGTACAAAAATACTACCCGAAATAATGCTCCGATTAGCATTCACGAATAGGGTATGTTACCGGTAGCAAAGTGGATGTAGTTGGTACTTTACTTAGGTCATTTTTTGAATTTCTTAAAATTAACGCTATGCGGTAGAAAAAACGGCGAAAAAATGACTAAAAAATGGCATTTTTCGCGAAAAATGAAATTTCGAAGAATTCGATTTCTATATTTCACGATAACTCAGGCAATTTTTAAGATAGAGACCTGAAATTTTTTTTGGATGTTCACATAGCTATTATATATATGTGGTATAATTTTGGAACCGTTACATTAATTTTTCTTCAAAATATAGGACTGAAATATTTCGTAAAATTCACGTTTTTACGTATATAATGTGTGATAAAATTGTTAATTTTGGATATTTTGGTCTGAAAATTTTACTGAAGTATACTTACATATTATTTAACTTCATACTAAAATATTATAAAAATCCCTATTCTTGATTTTTTTTTTATAGCTGTTTTAAGTTGATATTTTTAGTTCAAACGAAAATTATAATCTGACTGAACTTCGCTCAGAATCGTTTTTTCGAATGCAATGGTTTATCATTGCATTCAAATTCTAAGTAAAATTAAACGCTATGATTCGCACACCTGTATCCTGTGCGGCAGGAGTATCAGCTCTTTTTTTTTATTATTTATAGAAAATTGTATTCTATAATATTAATATATGACTCGTATTTAAAAGTAAATTAATATCATAAACAAGTTGATATTCCAAATTTAACTTTTTTTCAATACAGTTTTGTTTAATTTTGTTGCCAACTATCTAATCTATTTAAACATTTTAAACTATTTTAAACATTACTTAATATCTCAATATTTAATATAATTATATGGGTATTATATTATTATATACTGCAATTTTTTTCCCAAATATTAACCAAGTTTGCTGTTAATTAATCGAAAATGATAATATATATTATTAATGATTTTTACTTGAGATATGGAATTTTTTTAACGCTACAATTTTTAGTATTATTATTGGTAGCCAACAAAAAGAATTTGCTAAAACAATGAAAAAGAAACGGACAGCAAAATCAATATCTCCAGTAGATATGTGAGCGGCTTGACGTGTTTGTTTTACGCTTATAAACATTTGCGCGTAGAACACTGACATAAGAAATAAGCTGAAAAAATAAAAATTATAACAAATTATTAATCACGGATAGTATTGTTAACACAATTATGTATCTATACGGCAACACCTTGTACTATGCAACCCCAAAAATATAAACGCTGAATATTGCCATCCATCAACAAATGGATCTTCAATGTATAATGGGTAGCAAAATCCATTAGAACCATAAAATTTTGACGAATGCTTCCACACAATCACTGAAACGTTTCATATATAATTAATTTTATTTAATATATAAATATATATTAATATTATATCTAATAGATATATTAAATTAAATTTTAACTCATTATTATACAAAACGAGGTCTTCTTATTTAATAATAATAAATAGTATAATTATATTCACGTCTACACGTACTGGTCTACTGTATATTATAGTACCGTCAATATATACTCGTTACTCGTACCTACATTACAAGACAATGGTCTTTTATATTTATTGATAGGATATTATTTTTTTATTTATTTTTTTTTTTAATTGAAGTTTTTAAGTATTAATTGTGAATTGTGATATCTATTCAAATTAGACAAAAATAATTAATTAAATAATTAATACCGATATCTTAAAAAATGATAAAATATCTATAATATCTTGTTTCTTCGTTATCTTAACACGAGTAACAATAAATTTTATTTTTTGTATTATTTTCTCTGAATTGTTGAATTGGTTATAATCGTTTCAATTATGATGATAATCAATGAAGATTTATGAATTTATTTTATTTTGTTCAATTTTGATATTATCACTACTGTTATTAATTTTGTGTAAATTATATTTTTCTTATTTTTTTCTATTTAACTATTAATATTAATAAATAAAATGTTTAATTTAATGTGTAAACAAGAAATATACAGTTAAAATATAAATAATTTGTTTGAAAAAGTCTAACACTAACTGTATTTGTATTATTCAAATAAATTTATAATCAATGACGGCCCTATGGGGTGGCGAAAATTGCGACCGGTGTGGTTCCCACGTTATCGGGGGTTATTCAAGTATACCAGAAAATATTATCACAAGAAAAAAAGGCATTAATATAATTTATTAAAATATAAATTTATTTTATACGTGGTCAATTGTAAAATGAAACATGTTAATTAAAAATAAAATTGGCTTTCTATTATATGGGGGCCTCGCAAAAATCTGCTTTATTGGACCCCAAAATGCATAGAGCCGTCACTAATAAATAAAACTTACCGGGCACAATAGATATACTTATTCCAACTATCCAAATCGTTGCCATACAAAATACTGCTGTTTTTAATTTCAAAATTTGATACCCGGACAGTGGTACAGCTATAAGTAAAAATCTTTCCAAACTGAGGAATACCAAAATTAACATAGACACCTATGTATTGTAAATTGTTAGACTTATCACATTGTAAAGTTTTCATTAATATTATTAAAAACAAATCTGAATTATATTCAAATGTTATAATGGTTTCTAAAACTTTACGTTTAAAAAATTTATTTAAAAAAATGACGAAATTAGTAAAGCACTTATAATTTTAATAATTCTCGAGTGACAAATATATTAAAACATGTGTACACGTTTACTATTATTATTATTCAGAAATAATATGAAACAAAAAAAGGATCATTCTTTTTACTGAATTTTTTTATTGTAATTCATATATATATAATATATTATAATTTAATAATTAATTACAATATTATAATTAATAATAATTATTAATATTTCCACATATAAAAATATTATATTTTTTGTTGTTAATGATTATTTTGGAGGGAATACTAAAATAACATAAATAACATTTATATATATTATATAATTAATCATATTAATACATACTTCAGACGAAATCACAGCAGTTATGCCGAAAATAGTACACAATTTTGACGATTCCCATTCATGAGCATACAGATAATATTGATCCATGTAAATAATATCGTGATAACCGATTCCCATTAAATAAATTACCATGAGCAAGTCGGCTACTGAAATTGTATACATGTATAAAACACATTAGGCCATATTAATTCTTAGAAATTTTAAATATAAATAGTAACCGTGTTTATATTTATTTAATTATGGTAATTACTTGCTAAATTTCGGATGATAAAGTTTATTGCTTGATTTTCATCTCTAAGTGAACTGAACATCCGACCATATAACACCAATGTATTCATGATCAACGTAAAAATTATTACTATCCACAAGGCCCATCGGAAGACCGATTTTGGAAGAAGATTAGCATTCGATGACAGACCTTTGTATTTTGTATATAGTTTGAATTACACACACACACACACATACAAAAAAAAAAATGAATATTACATTAAAACTATCAAATATCAATCGTTTGTACAAATTTCGTATTGATATAATCTTGTACCACTGTGTTTGTATTATTATTATTTTTAAAAGTCTAAGTTCTACCATATTTTTAAAATTATAAAATTCAAATTTTTAATTTCCATTTGGCATCTGTGTAAATATAATGAACTTGTAAAAGTAATTAATTTACAATTATACATTTGTACTGAGTTCATCAATATATTATTTCATTTTTAAATATTTAAATGCTCATTAATACATTTAATATGTAACAAAAATGAATAATTATAGTAACTTTAACCTACTATTAAATAGATAAAACTTTATTATCTATTCTATTGTCTTTATATATATATATTTACCATCTGTATTTGGAAAACAAACGTCAACGTGTTTGGCATATAATACACAATAATGAAATTCCTTTAAATAACTGAAATAATTATTATTTATAAATATTTAATAGATAAAATATGTGATAATTAAACTTATATTACAATTAAAACGTTTTATCTTACAGAAATTTCAATTGCATTAAATGATCAAATAATGACATTTCGATATTTTCTTTACTAATGCCATTTAAATCTCTGTAAAATATAATTTATATTCCATAAATCGCATATAACAGATAAATGATTATACCTAATATATTAATGAATTAATTCAATTTTAAACATGCACTTTTTTGCATAATTTTCCATGTAGGTACTGTCCACTATTCTAAATTAATATTGGATACCTATGTATGTAAATACTATAAGATACGTACTCCTTCAAACAAAATATTAATACGCGTAAAATACTTCTATAGGTAACACATTATAGTCATGAGTATATTTTTTAACTGTAAATTATTTTAATCAATTTTAAATTTAAATATTATATGAGCAATATGCAATAAACTAATAAATAATATCAATATATCATAATATTAATATTGTGTATATGTGTTTATGTAAAATTACGTATCGATATTGCCTATACAATGCGCCGTTTTAAAAATATTTTTAATTTAAATTTGTTTTTTTTTACAAATTCAATTAAGATTCTAAAAGAAATAACGAAATCTTCGTGTAATATGATTATATAAGTAAAAACTTTTATACATTACTTACAAAGATGATAAATTTTTCATTTCGGTAAAAATATTTCCATTTATTCGTGTAATGATTGGATTATTTCCCATCGCTCTAAATAAAAATGTATAAAGTTACTTTTGTCTTAAATTAGGGTAAGTATATATAAATTATTATAAAATGTAAATATATAATTCTTACAATTTATTTAATAATTTCAAAGGATGTAATATTTCCAGTGTAATTCTAGATATCCGATTATTATTTATATCCCTATAAATATACTCGTATTATTTCAATGCATAATTTATTATTATCAATAATTACAAAATTAAATCATATTTATATATAAAATTATATTACAATTCAACAAGTTGTGTTAAGTCTTGAAACGCGTTTTTATGAATATTTGTGATCATATTGTTACTTAAATTCCTAAAAATACAAATGAAATTGAATTATTATGACGAATCAATTTATTTATATACCTATTATAGTTATTTGAAATATTAAATATTATTGTAATCTTACAAATCTCGTAAATTTGGTAAACCAGAAAACAGGAACGGGCTTATTGTTTCAATACAATTTTGATTTAAATTTCTTTATTCATCGTGTAATATATATATATATATATATAAAAAAAAGCAAAATTAATTATATAATATAATATTATTTAATATATAAATATTTACAATATTGTTAGATTTGTTAAGAGTGGAAAATATTCATTATTAAAAGTTAATAAATTATTTGATAAATCTCTAAAACAAAATATAGATTAATTAACATAACAATATTAATTAGATAATGTATTATCATGATATAATAGTTATACAGCCATGTTAATGCGATCATATGTTTCCAAGAATCTAAGTTCAAAAATTCTAAGTAGTTATTGTCCAAAAACAGATTTACAATACTATTTAATCCATAAAAGGCGTCTTTTTCCAATATTTTTAAATTGTTATTCAGTAAATGGCTGAAAGAAATTATTTTAGTAAATTTTACATTTAACATAATAGTACGGGTTGTATAAAAACAATTAATTTTTCTTTCTTATTTACAAAAAAGAACTTACAGCCAAATTAATCGATTTTGATGTTTAAACACAAACGGTGGTATTCTTGACAAATGATTATGTTGCAAGTGTCTGAGAACATTTTATATAAAATGATAACGAACTGTTATTTAATTTTATGATTTGTTATTTTGACTTACATCATAGTTAATGAATAATATCCATCAAATGAATTGCTAGAAAGAACTATACTGTTGTTTTTCATTGACCTATAAAATTTCCAATTCATATAATGTTTCATAATTATTGTTTTAGTAAAAAGTAAAAAAGTAACTAATAATTATTATTTATTAATAATTTATTTTAATGAAATAATTAGTAAATTATAAAAAAAAAAATTTAGTAATTTATGATGTTTACTAACATTTTCATTACGTTCGTGGAAATATTCCTTGGTACTTCTTTAAGTCCAACATTATTACAACGTAACCCCATTCGATTTTTACAATGACACTCAGTAGGATAATCTTTTAAAGCTAACAGAATACAGTAGTCAAATAAAGGATTATAATATATTTATGCTTGAGAATAATATACTTATCTCAATTTTTAATCTATAAATCTATTTTACCAATACTAAATACTAAATAAATGTATTATCCTTCAATTTCAATTAAAAACAAATAAAAATGTTCGTATTTACGAAATATTAAAATTACAATGAATGAGAAATTATTTTATTTAAATGAATGTACTACAATATACAATAATATCAAATAATTAGTAATATTACAAATTTTGATAAAATAAATAATTACATTTTTCATATAGTCTCCACACATGTCATATTATATTTATGTATGTACGATTGTTGTTTTAATATATCTTATATAGTAATCGTCAAAAAATAACTTACCACAAGGCATATGATAATTCTTTTTTTTCGTTTCGTTAAAGGCTGTCCAATTAATATTTATGGCTTTATTGTAAAAATGCATACCTCCAAATAAATCGGCTGAAAATATTTTATTACTTTACACTTATGTGATTGATTGCATAATGATATAAATGGTCGCATGTAAATCCCGCCCAAAATGGATAAGTTTCGCCTCGAAACATTTTCAATAATAAAAAAAAAAAGAGTAGGTACGTGTAAATTCCATCCGAAAAAAACATAAAAATGAGGACACGTATAAATTCCATCACTGTTTAAATATTTCTATCTTTAAAACTTTAAACTTTCTATCGTTATAAAACGACCATTTAGATATACTCACGCTAAGATATATTAAAATTACTTAGGCACGTTAATCGTAAATCGACAATAAATTAATTGTCTAAGATTATTTGCGGTTTGCCTATTTTCTAATCAAATCCATTCCAATGATGCATTTGAATAATACAATAATATTTGCATCCAACGTAATAATATACGAGTATATATATAAAATATAAATATATTATTTCCAAATAGATAATACTAATCTATACATTATACCAAATTATAACGTATTAAATAATTTATATAATTTTTTTCTGCGCAATTAATTTCAGTCAGTTCATAATACACATTATTTGACAAGAAAATATGTACTCTCATTTGATAATATTAGATTATTATAGTAATATTATGCGTTCATTTATTTGATGCGATTTATTATTTTGTATTAATTAATTCACACAACACCTACGGCAAAGCGATATTCAACCGTTTCACGTCACGGTTCAACGGAAACTTACGATGAAAACACATAACTATCGTATATTTGACAAATTTACATAAAATTACGCGAGATAATCAAAATTATTTTGACGAATTTACTTATAAACCTGCTCGTTTCGGACGGAATTTTTTACAATCACACTATTAAATAAACGTATTATTATATTTATCATCAACTCAATTTATTCCCAGTTTTTCACAATATAATATAAGTAGATTTTTATCTTTTTTATACATTTCTTTCGAAATATTTTAATTTATATCTTGTGAAATATTAAATAAATAAGAAAATTGTAAAATTTGAATAGATATTTGAATATTTATTTATGATTTTTTTTTTTTTTTTTTTACATAAAAATACATAATATTAATTATAATTAATTATAATAATATTATAGGAATTGATAATTTATTATATTATTATATACTGGTATATTTTCAAATAAATTATTATTTCATTAATATTACTGCATTATCTAAAAAACCATCATTATCTGCAATAAAATTTATCAGTTTTATTTCTTAAAATTTACACGTAATAAATGTGTAAATAATAATGTATTATGCCTATTCTAAAAAATGTTTTACCGTGATTTTTTACAGTGTATTTGTGTTAAATATTGTGTATAAAAAAAAAATAATAAAAATATAATTTCGTTTGAAGAAATCAATAATAACTATACAATATTTATGTATATATATACGATATATTTTAATTTCGCAAATCTTCGTTTTATATTTTTACGTTAAATTATTATTTTGTATTTTAAAATACCAAGTAATAGGTACTTAATACATTTATAAATTTTGTTTTTTATTATACAATTAAAATAACAATTTACAATATTTGCTAGGTACCGAAATTCTCGTTATATATTTATAATACAAATTATTTATAGTTAAAAACAAAATATTTATGTCTTGGAATCGAGAATATTATAATATATCTATGAATACGAATAGGTACTTTACAAATTACATTTTTATATATTTATATTAATTATTTATAAATATTTACCACACATATACGGATTTTCGTCTTCACCATGAAGACAATCTCGAAAATGATTACATCTATATTTATTCGCAATACAAACGTCGGATTTACTGCACAAGAACGAACCCTCGTGACATTCTTGAGACCCTGTAAAAATATTTTAAATTATTAATAAAATATTTATTTTTCCGTTATTGACCAATCAGAATGGTATTTAATTAATTAAAATAATATTGATTATTGATTTTACCATAATTCAAGTACAAAGTAATTAGGGTCAACGAAAAGAGACACGAAGTGATAAAAATACTTATAATAGCTGACCGAGTCGCTGGCATAGTGTTTTGTTGTGTTATGAACGATGAATATTGTGTGGCATTCTTTATATATTATAAACTTGAAATTTTTATAAATGCCGCATTAATGCTTAAAATATGCAAATTTGTCTACCATTATCCCTCAATGATTAATCCAACGGCGATCGTTGTGTTTACTTTATTAATATTATATTTTGTATTTACGATAATAATAATTGAGATTGGATTTAATAATATAATCTTTGTTTACGTTTAACTGGTAATAGTATTATCATTTAACCCTTTTAATATAGTTGATTGTTTCTATACATGACTAAAAAACGTGTTTGGTTTATGAACAAACAAATCAAAATGAATGAGATTTGCTTGTGTCTATTTGCTGGTCATTTGGTAGGTACACAAATTACAAACAAAATAATGTGTAATGCAATGCAGTATTATATTATGTAATTTAATCACGAATCTACAATAATAAATTTCATTTTCAATTATACATTTAAACCTATTTGCAAGTAAATTATTTTTTATTACATATCACATTAATTGATTTAACTTGATAAAATGTTTTTTGATAATTTAAAATAATATTTCACCAATTATTAAATTAAATGTTTTAAACACGCAATTAAACATGCAAATAGTAGTGGGCAATGGTGCGTGTCCTTATAATATGGGAGTTTAAAGCATATCATAATATATTAGTTCAGATCAAATTTACTAAATTAAAAACAATTCTCTGGTAAACGTAAAATTATAAAATTATAAATCATTATAAGAGTTACATCGAAAGAATATCATTAGGTACATAGGCGCAATTAGGGTGAAAATTTTGGGGGGGCTGAATTAAATTTTAAGAAACTTCTAATTCAATATCATTTATATCACAATATAAAAACAATATTTTTTTTTATTCATAATCATGTATGTATTTTTACATATATATATATATATATATATACATAATTAAATATATAATGAATAGTGAATACATATTACATTTTTATATTAAAATATTATCATTGAGTAAAAAAGTGCATAAATTATTTATCAGACAAAATGTAATTAATTTATATATTTTATTAGTTCATTTTATTTACGGTAGTACCAGTGCGGGTCGTGCGGCACAAACTAAATCTTTAATTTTTATCATGAACATTGAACATAATATATTTATTATATTAATATTTATTAATTATTTATTATTGAAAAAATACAGATATATTAATCTTAATTCATATTATTAAATAGAAAAAAATGTTGGTACTCGTATATGTTATAGAATTACATCACGAAAATATTTAATTATAAAATATTAGAATTAAATTATCATATTTTGCAAACATTTTTGGGGGGCTATGGCTGATTTTGAGGGGGCTTAGCCCCCTCAAGTCCCCCCCAAATTGCGCCTATGATTAGGTAGGTGTATATCTTGTTAATATATAATTTTCAAACAATAAAATATTATGGTAAAGTAATCAAATAACGTAATTTTTTTAAACCTTAAACCTTGTAAACTTTTTAACCACTTTTTAACCTTGTATGTAAAATAAATTGTTTTGAATTTAGTATTAAAAGCACAATATAAGACGTGTGTACCGTGTTATTATATACACTGGATATTTTTATGACTTTTGTGATAACTGTAAACATCAAAACTTGTTAAATATTTTTTTGGTTTAAAAAAAAATCGTACTAAGTAATTTAAATCTTTTAGAGATTAAAGCTTTTGCTTGATTATTTAATTCATGATTATAGATATGTACAACCAACTCGACACAATATTGTTATTTATACACATATAATTCTTATATATACGCAGCCGCCTATTTTATTTATATTGATTATTTCCTTATGTCATGTCACATCTTATAATAAATTACACTGCAGCGTACCTATGGCGATGATATATATTTTTTTTAAATCAAGTTCATTGATATTAATTGAAAGGATAAATTTAACAATGTGACAGTGGTTGCAGACCGTGCTGCAGTTATTACATTTTCGTACAAAACAAATTTTAAATATATATATAGTTTTCGATTGAATTTAAATTGTAAAAAAAAAAACAAATTAAACGTGCATTGTTGTAACTTGTAATATATCATAAAAATACGAACGCTCTAATAATCAACAAAAATATTTTTCAGTAGGTACCCCCATACGAACTTAAAAATTGTGTAACGTACGTAAATTAATATTCTTTTATAATATATAATTTGAATATCACATAGTAACATGAATGATATAAACATACATTATATTAAATAAGTTACAAGAAACAGTAGTCTTTTTATAAGAATACAAAATTCTTGACAGTTTTTTTTTTTT
>JAIUCT010007982.1:1029928-1043643 GCA_021307375.1 Tetraneura akinire
AAAAAAAAACAAAAGCAAAAAATAAGTTTACAAATATATTAAATGAAAAAAACAAACTTAAAATACTTTAAATTACCTACAAATTTATAATACTATATGAACAGAATAAAAATTCAGTACATAACTACTAAGTACCTAAATACTCAATACCTATTAAATGTTAGGTATATCGAGAAGTATATTTCAATCTTATAAATCAAATAATAACTAGGTGTTTACTTGTTAGATAGTTAATTATATTTAGCTTCAACTTAAAATAAATAATTTATTAATTGTTAATTATGATATTAAATGTATGATTAGGTAGGTAAATATATAATGCAAATATATAAAAATATTACATAACAAATTAGCATAATACTTATTAATAAAAGCAAACAAACATATAATAAAAATCATTGGTTTTTAATTAATTAAATTATTTTGATTAAAAAATAAATAACTCCCGACATTAACCTTATACGGTATAATCTAAATATTCTGTTCAAATGTAATATTTATTTTGTCACAATATAGAGACGAGATCACTCGTCGAATAATATTGGTTCAAGATACTTCAAAAGTTAAGTTAAGGGTGGATAATCAATAAGACATAATGCTAACAAGAATATCCGAACACCATGTATAAGTATTGCTGGCATCACATACTCAGTGTAGGATTAAATTTTACGTAATACACGACACAATACTTGATTGCGCAGATGATTTTGTAAAAAATAAATATTTAATTATCAAATTGTAACAGTAAAATAGAGAAAATAAATAGCGCTTTAAACATAAGCAATTTATTATATTATACTAAGGTATAGTTTTAACTATATATATATAAATGTTATATTGATTCAATTGTATAATTATTGTGTACAACATTTAGTTTTGTTGGTGTTCTATTATAATTAAAATATTATATTTATTACCTGTCGAAAGTAGGTGCATTTCACGGCGTGGGCAGAATCAGGATCGAATTCGTCCAGCATTAGACATCACACATAACGCTGGACGATCGTAGACATACGACAAACTGCGAAACACTATTCAGACACAACGTTAAACGTCAATCCAGTAGGTTCGTCAGCGTTATAGTCCCATTATCATTATCAGGAGTCAGCACGGATATGTTGTTATTGTTGTTGTTGTTGTTGTTTTTGTTATAGCGTTCCGCCAGTAGGTTGCGAGATATAAGCACATTTATCACTCCGTGTATTGTTATTGTTTTTCGTTAATCGTTAATCGTGTGTAGCATGCAATATGTGTGTATAATATAATATTATGATAAATACTGTAAGCGCGCGTGTACGAAACTTAGATCTAGTGACCGGCGACGTACGCACTGCGTAAGAGAGAAACGTCGTGTTTATTCATTACACGATACGACGGCCAGAGAAATGTACGATAATATCGTCGATGCGTAAATTGCGAACGTTGATGTCGCGAGAGAAAAACAAAAAGACCGTGCGCGAGCGCGTACAATATTTTATCGTCGTACGTTGGGACAAACGTCGGCGCCGCCGTTAAATATTTTTCCACTAAAATTCATTGTTATCATCATTATCATTCTGTTTTTTTTTTTTTTTTTTTTTTTTTTTATACGTATTACAATTATTATTATAGTATTATACTTATATTTATATGTCGTACACACAATACAACGTTCGTTCTAAAAACCAACGAGACCAAATATTATTATCAATATTACATTATTCCAATCATCTTACCGAAAATTGTTAAAAAAAAAAAAATAATTATAATTATAATATCGTAAAAGAAAAAAAAATCCCCTTCGTCACAGTCACGATACTACGATAGTGGTGGTGCAATCATTATTCACTACGCATTCCAATATGGCCGGTTAACACACCGCACAAAGCAATGGCGTGTACAGTGCACGCAACATAACGACACACACTAGTACACTACGTACCGTTGACCCTGACCATAAAGATTATGTAGCACAAACGCACAACATAGCGTACCATGGTTGCCGTCGCCACAACAAAAATCACAACAATAATATTATACACATTTTAATCTGCAGTCGAATCATTGTAACACAAACGTTAACATCAGATAATTATTAATTTCTGCGACTCCTAGCTTGACAGACAGGAGACAGCGGTTCGGTGGCTTTGTGTATATTATACACAAGTGTGGCCCGCCGTCTGTTCGTACTACATATTATTATATTTATATTATATGTTTTGCCAGTGACGTATCTGACCTAATTACACAGGGGTGAAACTTAATTTATTAATTAACGTAGCAATTATTAATTACGTTAAAATAAATACACGAGTTACGTTTGAACTCGATTTACTACGAAATTGTACAAGAGATTTTTAAACGACGTTTTTTTTATTTAAAAAAAAATTCACGATTTTAAAAAATATAGCGTTCCAATTCCGAATGAGAACGATTCGGGGTCAGCAATTAACGTAATACTTATTTAGTATTTACTTATTGATTATTCCATATTCGTAAATTCTGGAAAAATTTGTTAATTGTTTTAAATAATTATAATAAAAATAGTAATTTATTTCCTATTAATTTCACAATTTTCTGCAAACGATTCACGCCCAATAATCGAATAGTAGATACGGTTTTTGTTAGCTTTAGCATCACGTTTCGCGTTCAAATTTCGAAATAAAATATGTTTTTGCAAATTGATATTTTATTTTTTTTCCCTGTAATGACGCGTACGCCATCTATGCGTGGCCTTGGCCGTTTAATCTATTGTATCCCGTCCCCGTAGCTCCCGTGAACGTTCACTAAACATTGATATCATGGTAAAAAAAAATTAAAATTAGTAATTTTCCGACTCTCCCGAAGACATCCCAACTACCCCGTTTGCCGGAAGGCGGAAATATTATCAATCAAAGACGCCTCTTTCCCATTTTCACAGTCGCTATCTGGATTTTCTGTGCCACGAGAGACGAAAATACGAGGACATCTTATAATGACATTAAGAATTACGAACCTTTAATGATTTAGTATGCATCGCTTGGGATAAATTATAAAATAACTTACGAAATAAAGAAACCTGATATTAATCGTAAGTACGAACGAATAATCTACATTAAATCATAGTCGACCTGTTCGTATCCAATGGTAGCTAAATTTCGGTATTTCTTCAAAAATCTCAATTTCAATTATATTTTCACGATTCGTCGGAATTTTCCAATAAAAATATTCTCAATTAGGTCTCGCAATCTTATTCGTCGGAATTAGAATATTTTAAAAACAATATATTATATATATTTGATGAGAACAATTTTTTATTTTCTTAAAATTATAAATATTTAATATAAATATGTAATAAGTTATTCAAACAATTCACAAAATCTTATTTTTATCTCCAATATATATACCTATATGACCTAACCTAATTTATATAACTTTTAAATCAAATGTAACATTTAGTATTCTATAATACTATATTAATTCTTAAAATAACCATAAAATAACAAATAATAAACACATTTTTTATTTATAAGATTGATCATTAAAATTTAATGTTTTAGAATAATCCCAAAAATGGACTTAAATAAATCTGATTTATTAAAAATTTTAAGCTACTTGGAAGGTGAACTACAAGCTAGAGAAATAGTAATTGCAACTTTAAAGGTAAAAGTTTAAAATAATTAACTCTTGTATAATGTAATGTAAAACAATTGTAAATACTATTTTTTTTCTGTTCTTTTTATAATATAATTATTGTTTATAATTTATTTTATTAAATTTATATTTTAGTGTGAAAAAGTAAAATCTATGTTAAGTAATAGAAAAAATGATTGTACTATAAATGATCCATTATCTGCCTTACAACGAGACTGTTTTGCATCTACATTGGAAACAAATAATGATAGACTTTCATATCAACAGTTAGGGACTTTGGAAAGTTTAGTATTACAACAAAGAAAAACTCATTTGAAAATAGCTAACGTTTTAAAAGATAATCAATTGATGCATCGTAAAGTTAGTTAAAATTCTAAAAAAAAATTAGTATACGTGTCTATTCTAAATTGGTATTGATAATTAATTTTACTATTATTTTATTTCTTAAATATACTATTTGGTTGTTTTTTAAATATATATATATATATATTTAATTTTTACAATAACAAAAATTAAAGAAAAATTGTTTTGATCACTATAATTTTATCAGTCTCTTTCAGAATAGACAAATTTAGTTAAATATTTATATTTATTTTTAATTTTTTTTTTTTCATATTTCATAATCTAGATACTAGATATAGAATGTTTCAAAAATCAACAGTTGCGATTGGATTATAAAAAACTTCAGACTTCTTTTGAAGTTGAACATCAGAAACATAAACAGATTATTTTTTTTCTGCTAGCAGAAAGGAAAAAATTTATTATGAAATATATCGAAGAAAGAAAACGATCGGAAGATTTAGTTCAAGTATAAAATTTAAATTTTAAATTATAATTTACATTTATATATCAATTCTTAAAATAAGAAATATGATTTTTATAACTTCAGTTCAGCAATTAAATGCTGTATACTTTATAGTATTATATAATCTAAATTTAATATTTTAATTAAACCTTACATTTAGGATTGTGCTAACGTATCATAGATTTTTATCGCTCACTTTTAGAAAAATTATTACAAAAAACCAATTTGGCTGTTATAATCATTTTAAAGGTACTCTATTTAACAGTCACATTTTACATATGCCAACAAATTAATGGTTAGAATCCATAGTTTTTAAAAATCATATACAATATCAATTTTTCAATTTAATTAATATTTCATTATCACCAAGGTCACGTCAACATATTTAATAGAGCCAGTGAAAGCTGCCATACTGTTTAAAATCATTTAACTAGTAGTTAGTTCTGATGTAAACATAAAAAAAACTGTCTATGCTATAACCTCTGTTAAAATCACCGCTAAGCAAAAGTGTACACTAGCTTAACTGATTGCTAAATAAATTTAGTGTGATGTAGCAATAATGGCTCTTAAAAGAAGGATATAATGTACAGATGTCTCAGATGACTAGAACTATTTACTCATTGTTATATCTCCATGAAAAATTAAGGTTTAAATTTCAACAAGATAATGGATTATAAATTAACCTTTATTACTTTTTGAAGTTTAAACATTTTGTAAAAAAGTTAAATTAACTTTATTTTAAATGTATGTGAAATTTAAAGATTGTCATTATACTAAAAATTTAAAAGACTACAGTTGCTAATCTTGATTATTTGTGAAGATATAATGTTAAGTAAATACATCTGGGGCACTATAATATATATTTAGTTTTTATGTAAATAAATATTTTTATAAATCTTTATTATTAGATATTAAGTGAAGAGAAAATCAAAATTGCTAGTTTATCTGGTGAATTAGAAGAAGAAACTAAAAAATCTTTACAGATAGAAGCTGAATTGGAAAAACAAATAAATTCATTCGATGTTGAGAGTAAAAAAATAATTTCAGCTTTAAATCAAGAAGAAAAGAAGTAAATATTATTTATTTTATTTTAAAGTAGCACAATATAATTTGTCTATAAAATAATTTTAATATAAATAATATTCATTATATTAATTAATAACAATTATTTGATTTTAAGAGTACAATTATTAGAAACTGAATTAAAAAACTGTCGTTTGGAAATTGTAACATTAGAAAAACAGTTAAATGAAATTCTTCAAAATAATTGTTTAGAATCATCCAATTCTAGTGGTAATATATTTTATTAATTACATAATAAATAAAATATTTATTATCTTCATTGTAAAGTAAATTATATAGTTAATTATATAATTTCAGGTGAAAAAATGATTTTTTCTAAAAATCCTTTAATTAGTAACGTCACAAAAATCATACAGCCTACAACAACAGTATCAAGTTATCCTGTATCTAGTCCTTGTAAGTAATTTTTTTTTAATTTTTATTATTACACCTAATAATTAAAATTAAAAATTAAAATAATTAAATTTGTCCAATTAAATATATGTTATTAGCTTCATGTAAACTACTTTTTGTGACAATGATTAATTTTTAAACACAACTATTGATACACGCAATAATGTTAAAATCAAAATCACAAAACTAAAACGTCTTTAAACAATGTGCCGATTGTACCTACACTAACGGTTCAGTTTCGTATGACAAATAAACTATAAGGGCCGGGTCACACTATGCCGGTTACGCCGTCCGGCGATGACCGTCCGATTCCGCCGTCGGTTTTTGGGATGTGTCACACTACAACGGTTTTGCCGTCGTTTTCGTTTTATTTGCCTAGCTTTTTGTTAATACCACGTTGGCACGTTTATAATATTTTTAAGATATTTTGTTGTAACTTTGAAGAGAATAATTTTTTTTAAAGTAACTATTTAAAAAACCTTAAATACGTTTAAAATACCTATTATATTGAAGTTTGAAGGATATCTCTAAGGTAGGTTAACTCAAAAAATGTATTTACAACGATTAAATCATAAAACATTAAAACCTTAATTTTTATTTTAGTATGGATAACGAATCGCAATATATAAACACTATACGTGTTATTATATGACAAATGTTTAAAGTTCATAAACCGGACGTTTGCACCGTCATGTTTGACGCGTATGATAAGAAAACATGCGTTTTCATTACAAACGGTTCGACGGTTGCGCCGGACAAACGGGATCAGCCAACGTTTTAAAATTTTACGGACGGTGACGAACGGCGCAACCGTGATAGTGTGACACATACCATTATATCACTGTTGTTATTAATGAACGGCGCAACCGGACGGTCGTCGCCGGACGGCGTAACCGTCCTAGTGTGGCGCGGCCCTAAAAGATATTACCATTGATTATAATCAATGATATTACCTAAATAATACTGAAAAGATAAGACGAAAACAAATTTTAATTATACACATTGTAATTAAATACTTTGTATAAGTTATGTTACAATTTAAGATTTGAGATTATATTTTGTAGTTAATAAAATATATTACGTTCTAATTGAATGCCAAATTATTACTCTTTATCTACAATAAATTAACACATTTTTACCTAAAAATGCTATTTGTAAGAAAAATAGAAGTTCTATGAAAAATAATAAAGAATGTACAATGTATACTTGTAGAGAATAGTATTTTATACAATTATTGTCATATAATTTTCCTTATAAAATAAGTATTCTATTAGTAAAATTAAAAAATATAAAATAATTTGTGAAATTTAAAAAAGTATAACTTTAGGGTCGTTGTGGCACGGGTTAACTTTTTCCAATTGTCTTAAAACTCATATTTCTTTTTTATCCCTTATCGAATAAATCTAGTATTCTAGCTGTTGTAACACGAGAAATATATTTATTTTAAACCTCCATATAAGGACCACCCTAATATATATATATATATTAGCTTAACCTATTTACTCTCAAGTTTATCAATACATTTATTTGTAGATTATAATGAATATTTTTTTCTTAGTGACTGGAACGGCAAGATCAGTAAATCCCGGGCAAAATTTGTGTCTAAATCAAAATGATATACAAGTAATTTTTTCTTAATCAGTAACTGTATTATTAATTAACGTACTAAAACTATGTGTTTATTATATTTTTAGGGCGATAAACTTCACAATGATAACACCAATTTTTCAGATACAATTAAAAAACCACATGTATTAATTGGACGTAATATGCAATCAGAAAATGTGTGTAAATCGGCAACTAAAAAGAATTTTGGTATTCAACAAAATATATCTGGTCCAAACTCAACTGAAAACAATTTTTCAGAGTTTATTAAAAAACATACAGTTGTAGGTCGTGGGATACCTCCTCCTGTTCCTCCTAATAAACCTGTAATACCACCAAAAAAAGATCTATTATCCTTTATAAAAAAAACACCAGTATCTGAAAATACTGTTTCAACCACTGAACAAAAAAATTCTAATTGAGCATAATTATTTCATTATTAATTAATGTTACTAATATTTATTATCGAAGACTATTATTAGTTATTATTAAATGTAATTAAGCTTTGTATAAAACCAATTTTTATTACAATTTTTGTTTTATTGTGTTTTTATAATAAATTATAATTGGTAAGATTTATTTACTAATTTACAAAAAATAATTATATTGTTACATACATGTAGGTACTTGAGATTTCTTTGAAAATAAGTTAATTAAATTTTTTTTTTTTATTTGTTACAAATATTTATTATTTCAAAATAATAAACGCTAATGTTCCTAAATCTACTATATTTAACAACTGATTATACATATGAATAATATGATATATAACAGACAAAATATACTTTAACACATTAACCAATTATAAAAAATTTAATTATGTATATGTTCTAAACTTATAAATTACCGTCTAGTCATGGATATATAAAAAAATTAATTAATAATATAATAATATTAATTGTTATTTTTTTTACTTTATTCGATGAAGTAATGGCACATTAAATACATTTGGTTTGTTACTAATTTCAGATGGATTACTAACGCTATATTATGCTCATTTCATGTCAATGTATGGTTACTATTACATAAAATATTAATTACTTTATACCAGAACAGTCATTTTCATTGTTTTTATCTTCCACATATGTTAATGTGACTTCATCTCTAATCATACCTATAATAATAGTTTAATTTGTTTAGAATAATTATGTGTTATGTATTTTTTCATTCAAATACCAAACATATTTTACCTGTATATTAAGAAAATGGATGCTATGATGTATGGTTTTTCACATTTCACTCTTAATCATGATTACTAAAACTAGTAACTAGTTACTAAAAAATGTTTAACTTATACATTAATCTGTAATATAATTGTATACAATGTCTTAAACTTATACCAAATCCATGATTTTGAGTAAGAATACTATAACTTTTCTGAATTTTACGGTATTTATTATTAAAAAAAATTAATTCATCAGTAAAATGTTGATCACAAATTCTATGACATTTATACTTTTTCCTGAAGAAAATTTATTAAATTTACCCTCCTAATCAGTGGCGTATTTAGGGTGGCCAAGTAGGGATATTGGCCCGAGAAGCAAATTTAACTGGGAGTTTATATATATATATATATATATATATAAACAGATTTAGAATGATTTCATCAGTTGTAGAATTTATTCACTTTTTTATTCATTTGTTTACATTTTGTTCACTATTTTATAATTAGATAAGAAAATCAATTTTACAATTTGCTTTAATTATTTTGTTATCATGGGTACTACTTAGTATCTACGATATTCAACATTCTAGAACACTCTATAGATTTTTATATTCCATGATGCTATTTCCATATCACATGTATTGTAACTTTGTAAGTTTTTTTTATGAGTAAGAAAAATTGCTACTATAAATAAACCGTAAGAAAAAGAGGGCATAAAAAAAAATGTGTACCCAGGGCAACAAAATCCTAGATACGCCTCTGAGCCAATTGCAATCAACTGATAATAAAAAATCTATAATTGTAACTTATTATTAATGATATTAAAAATTTTCTATTGCCTCCTCTCTCTCCGATTGTGTACAGCTACAATCTGACCTTGACTCCTTCTTTGTCTGGACCCAATGCGTACCTTCACTTTAACCTTGACAAATGTCTTTCAGTAGGAAACGTGCAACACTTATTCACTTCTACTCTGTCAATTTCTCCTGTCTGAAACGTGTTTCCTGTGTTAAAGACCTTGGCTTCTACCTTACTCCATCTTTCTTTTGACCATCATATAAATATTACTATTAGTAAAGCACAAAAGGTACTGGGATTTATAAAGCGTAATACAACCTATTTTTTTCCATATCATGTCTTCAATCCCTCTAATTTTCTTTGGTCCGGTTCATCTTAGAATATGGAATCCATATATAGCCAAGGACCAAGCGAATTAAGCAAGTTCAAAATCGTTTCTCTTCCTATGCTGCTTTTGTTCTTAAGATAGCTCATCCTCCTCATGACTTTTTTCCTATTCGTACTTGTTTAGATATTGCCTCTCTTGCATCTCGCCATCTCAATGCTGATAATAGCTTCATATCTTCTCTGCTAAATGGTGCAGTACATTCTCCCAATCTCTTGTCTTCCATCTTGTTTCATGTTCCTGCCTATTCTTCTAGAGAGTACTCCTTATTTCATGTTCCCACTCACCCTTCTAACTTTAGCCATATCCATCCTATCCATAGAACATCTCTTAAACAATAGCTAATTTTATATTTTCTGTTGCCTAACTTATTACCTACCTTAGTTTTATATGCCACATTTCATATTTTTGTCATTATTTGAATCTGTATATATATATTATATTTATCTTATGTTATTAATGTTTTTAGCTTTAATTTTCTTTGGAATACCTTGAAATTTTATTGCCTGGTAAGTGCTAATCGATGTTAATTGATTAAATAAATAAATAATTAAAACATAATTTTTATGTAGGCTACAAATATTTGTAAAACTTTTGTAAAATGTCTATTGTCTATATTTTATTATTAATTATTAGACCACATATTATAATAATATATGTACCTACATAAATAAACAAATCAATATACCATTGATTCAAATATTTCAATTTATTGATACTTACATGTTACATCAGGTTCTTTGGGAATAGTTCTCATTTTAAAATCTTTGTTAGATGCCTTGCATACAAAATATACAATACATTTAAACACCATATTAAAAATGTCAAATACAATTTTCAAATATTTAAACTTAACACGCATAAAAAATTAAAACACCTCAAACTTCAGCTAAACAGTGAAGAATAAAGTAAACGTTGAATCTTAAATCATTATACATATTGTATAATATTATGTTGTGTTTTTACTTTTTGTATTTTTGTATTTTTGTAATTAACATAAATAAATATATACACAAATTGAACTGTATAAGCGTACAGCCATAACAAAATAAATTTTTTATTTTTTGAGTCATGTATAGAGCTTTCATTAATATAATATCATGGAAAATAAACATAATAAATTAGTAATCGTTTATTCTATGAAACAGCGCTCTGTGGACATAATTAATAACCGTAACTATGTAATATTTATTATAAAAAAAATTATTAAATAGGTAATTAAATATTTAAATGTATAAAAATTTAAAAAATTAATAAAAAAAAAATAAAAAATAAAATATAAATGTAAGTATTATGTTGTAACTGATATTTTTTCTATACTTATTTATTTTAAGTAGCTATTGTATTATTGTTTCATAAAATATTTTTCCGTTTGTTAGATTTCTTCGTTTTGAAATTTTCTGTACCAATAACCAAATCAATTAATTTGTAACGCTGCTCGTATAGAATACCATTCGTTAAGTAAGTACGCTATAAATGATCGAATAAGGGTGGAGTGGTTAGGAATTGAACACCCACAGTTCTGCGTATTTTTATTAAAAATTACTCGTATAATGTTTCTCCTCCTTCTCTTTCTAATAAGAGGCCTCGCATAATGTTAATTAATAATTATAATATGTTACATTCAGGCGCGGACTGGCCCACTGGCCTACTGTCCTGTAGGACAGTAGGCCCTCGTATTACGGGGCCCTTCATCAATAAGCCTCAAGAAACCATAATACATATTTAGAAAAATTAACTGTAATTTCTTAATTTAACAATGAGTAGGAGTAGGTGCTAGGTAGTAGTAATAGGCACTATAATCGAAAATCGATACTCCGTGATAAATGATAATATATTGTACAATTGAACTTTGATATAATGTTTTTTTGGTATAATGATTCTTACTCTATGGTTTTTACAGTGTTCTTCTCTTTTCTATGATTGCCGATTGGTATTATAAAATATAGATTAAACATTATCAAATTATAAAAAGATGAGCTGATACTCCTGCCGCACAGGATACAGGGGTGAGAATCATAGCGTTTAATTTTAATTAGAATTGTAATGCAATGATAAACCATTGCATTCGAAAATACGATTCTGAGCGAAGTTCAGTCAGATTATAATTTTCGTTTGAACTAAAAATATCAATAAAACAGCTATAAAAAAAAATTGAGATTAGGGATTTTTCTAGTATTTTAGTATAATGTTAAGTAATATGTAAGTATACTTCAGTAAAATTTTCAGACCCTAATACCAAAAATTGCCAATTTTATCAAACATTATATACGTAAAAACGAGAATTTTACGAAATATTCAATGTCCAATATTTTGTAGAAATATGAACGTAACGGTTCCAAAATTTAACCACATATATATAATCGCTATGTGAACACCCAAAAAAAATTTCAGGTCTCTATCTTAAAAATTGCCCGAGTTATCGAGAAATATAGAAATTGAATTCGTCAAAATTTCATATTTCGTGAAAAATGCCGTTTTTTCGTCATTTTTTCGAAGTTTTTTCTACTATATAGGTACATTATACGTATATACATTATACAGTATACAGGCGTGTGTCATTATGTAGGTACTATATATACTACTATGTACTACTATATACAGGGCCGGATCTAGGGGGGGCGAACCGGGGCACTTGCCCCGAAAGTTCTGGTTGGGGGCGCCAAATTACAAAATAATTTGTGTATATATATTAATAGTTTTTAATCATTTTATAATAAATGTATTATACAAATTACAATTATTATTTCCATTTGACTTTATGGTAATAACAATGAGAAAAACCTACTAACTAAAAAAAAAAAAAGGCATATTATCATAATACGTATTACTGTATTAGTATATTGTTTATATTGTTCATAAATCATAATAATTAATAATTTTACCTGGATTAATTTTATGGACTACATGTTTGTGTAATGAGCGCAATAGCTGTCCTGACGTGTTGTATGAAATTACTCCGGATTCAATTCGAGTTGCATATGCATGACGCAAGGAAAAATTGATTCGTTTGCCAGCCAAATGTTTATTAACAATGCTATTAAATTGTTCGCATACGTTATTATCCACATTCATTAACAAACTATCTGCATGCATTGCTAATCGTCCAATTATTTGTTTGACTTCTCTGTGAAGACCACATTTCTCCGCATCTCCATCTAGGTTTACTTCATTTAATTTTTTACCTTTGCAAAAATATTCTTCACATTGCTCATGATTACCCAAAATATGATGAAAACTATTAAATATATCTTTACGTAAACCTATTTTTTTAATCAAATCGTAATATTTATTCGTATTATAATTACAATTATTTAATTGTTTATTATTAATATTAATTAAATATTAATAACTTACCTGAAATTTTTTGATATTTGCTTTGTTGATTTAATTTATTGCAATAATCAATAGCTTTTGTGATAGCAGATCTAAATCTCTTCGCATTATTTAATATATGTTTTCTGAGATTTATTGGATATTTTGTATTTTTACAAATTGCCGATAACTTTGTTCCATAGTTTCTTCGTAAGTGATTTCGGCATTCAATTTTTTCAATAATAAAATTAGGTCCATATGGTTTTGTATCTGTCCATCTTTTACTGACACTAGAATCACCGTCGCCTTTAAAACAACATTACATTTTAAAAACATTAAAACTCGGAGAAAAAAAATGGAGACTCAGAAAATTCGGCATGAATACGTTTCGATACGGCCATTTCGGCGCCTATGTTTATATCTAATATTATTAAATTAATACAATAGTACAATATGCGAGTACATATACTCGTATATACATATAATATACCAAGAGTAAATATGTGCTATTATTATTATTATTATTATTATTATTATTATTATTATTATTATTA